>QFEU01021024.1:0-14386 GCA_003316345.1 Tricholoma terreum
CATTAGCTTCTCTTCGAAGTTCCCGGGTTAAAAATTTTGCACAAGTTACGTTCTTGAAACCACGGAGTCTCATACCGAGTTGGGTTGTGGCTCGATCAAGGACAGAAAGTGTTGCATCTGTGTGTAGCCGAAGCTTGGCTAGCCCATGCCAGTGTGCAAATACAAACAGCAATTGCAGCACTTGCATATTATAAGGTTCAGGAAGAAGGCCGTCGAAGACAGGAATAGCACACTAGATGGGTCACGGATATCGTTGAACACAGGCTGTTGACATTTAAAAGCATGTTACCTGTAAAAGATCTTCATAGTCCCGGGCGGCTAGCTTCTTCAACTCTGAACAGTTATTCGAAAATTTCCGGATTGTATCACGACCGTACGTAGGAACAGCCCGATATCTAGGACCAAAATCATAAGGAATGTTCGAAGCAATGGATGGTATGCTAGTTGCTCACCGACGATCTAATTCGTGAAGAAGTCCTTCTCCGGCACTCTCTAAGATGCGCAAAAGATGTATGAAGAGAGATCGCCAGGTGCCTAATTCGACCTCATGCATTAAATCGACCACAAAAATTGAGTGCAGATTGAATCCAAAGGGCGAGAGCCTCAAAGAAAAGGCGTTCTACAGAGTTGTCAGAGTCGGAACTACACTCAGCCCAAAAATCAACAACTGCTGACCAAGGTAGGTACCAAGGATTGTGGTTTGAGTAGCTGCTCAACAGGAGCGCTGTTCACTGCAGACTTTTGACGATAGATAAGGTCGCGTGCACCGGAAATTTTGGATTTGCGCCTGAGATCATCTGAACGAGCAAGTCGTGAACGCTGTCCTCGATCTTGTACCATGCCTACGTTATGTACACGGGACAGTGGGATCAAACAGCGGGGGCAAGGGCACGCCCCGAGGTTGCGGATGCTAGCCAGAAGGATTCTATCGAATCCTTGAGTCGGACTCGTAGCAAAGATACATGTTCAATTCCACTCACTTTTCGGGATAATCTGCGGAATAAGTAAAGATGCGCGGGTAGAAACGCCGCTGTATGCCATCAGCGCACTGTATAATAACACCATGCTCATATGCATCTACAAACTCGTCATCAAGGAGTATTTTCCATTGAGCATGAAGAAGCTCTCGGTGGCAATGCGTTACTAAGGCAGAGGAGGGCCCCTTTCCTCCGGTATGCGCTGCAGCAAAACTTTTGAATTCATCTGGTAACTGAAAAGACATCAGTGGACAGCCGGACCAACAAAGAAACACTGAGACCTTCCGAAAGTATGCCACATGGTTACATAAGTGAAGGGTAGGCTTGCATCGGCGGTACTTTGAGTTGTTGCCAAAAAACATGTATAAAGGCCATAATGACGTGTCCCCAAAAGATGTCAGTTGTGTGGCATCTGAAGCAAACATCAACGCAACAACGTGTCTTGGTAGCATGCATGAAGGCTCCGGCATGGATTTGTGAAGCGTTTTATGTGCCTCGAGAAACGCTGGGGAGGTATAAATTTCCCCGTACACTTGTACAGGCTGCTGTGCAGCCCCAGGCTGCCAGTGAAGTTCGAAAGGTTCCAAGTGAAAGTGAGAGAATTCTTGCACGTTCGCTAACTTCTCTTTTATAACCGACACAACGCTACGATGGTAGAAATCAGCAACAGTGTAGTTCTGAGGGCCTGGATTTGCCATGCGTTTGTTGAATGGGACTTGTATCTCCACAGGGGTTCGCATCCACGTTGCGTCCTCATCCGAGTCTATCCATTCTTCAAAGTCTGCCACCCCACTACTGCCTAGCTTCTCGTCGATCTGATCCCATTTTGTCGATCGGATATCTTCAGGATAGAAATTTGGAGAAGAAATGACGTCAACCAGCTCCTTGAAACTACTTTTTGACTTCTGCACGGTATCACTCCAGTACCATTCTCCAAGCCGGAACGAACTTTCATTGGGGTATGGTCCGAAATGCTGCTTGCCAGGAAGAGGCGGAAAGGCTGCAGGGTCTTCCGAGTTAATGTTCCCCACGTCTGAGAGATCAATTGATGTGAGGTCCCTTTCCGGATCGTGCGCTGGAAACTGGTCTGATTCGTACTTTCGGAACAGGCCAAAGATGTTACGGGGAGACTCGAGGGTGCGGATTATAGGCTGAGCAAAATTACTACTGCTCGATCCTGCTATTCTATCTGATGATGCGGTACTAGGTTCCACTTCCGCATTAAGCGAATCAGAGGAGTCGTTGGTCGAAGGACTGGGGAATGGTAAACCTGCGTGAGGTTGGGGAAGAAAGTCCCGAAATTTTCGGGGTTGACGAGGAGTTCGGCGGGCTCTTCTTTCTGCTATGGGCCGCTCCAAGTCATTCCGAGCAAGTACATCATGATCCTGTGCAGTAGGGACGATGGAATCCTACAAAAAGAAGTTGTGAATGCCACAAAGTGGTCAAGGGCTGCCCTTGCTTACTGAAGCTCTGCTGGTGGTGTCCATTACTGCTGCAATATGATGACTGCTAGGATTTTCTGAGAGATGGGAATCAACAGGGGTTGCGTTTGTGCCACTTGAGCTGTCACATCGCTGGCGCTTGCGCCTCTTCTCTTCCCATATTTCCTTTGCTTTTGCAATGGCACTAGAAAGGCGCTTTTTGGAAGACTGACAATAGCGCTTGTGGTTGGTAAGTGCGCTGGGTTGGGCAAACGACTTTCCACAAGCACATAGTTCACAGAACTGTGGATTTAAGTGAACTTCTTCGACTGAGGCTCTTGAATTGAGTGCAGGCAGCATGTAAGGAAGGAGGGAGTCCGACCACACGTAGAGAAAGTGGGACAAGCTCACAGTCAAAATTCCATGAAAGCCTGACCTGGTCCGATGAATTTGGATCTGCCACTGGCAGACGCGGAGGCAGTACTACCACTGCCAGGTACTACTATCAATCAACTATCGATCACTCACTGCCAGGTACTACCGATCACTCACTGGGCCGCCGACGCGAATGCAAGTCGCTCAAGTTTGAACTTTCCAAATTTAGTTCCGCATCACGGTGATAGTCATCTTCGCTTGCTATAGTAACGCTGACTGAATGTAATATACGAACGAACAGGTGGCATGATGAGTCATGGATGTGAATGCCAGCATGAATCCAGCTGTGCTGCGGGACCTTCGGTCCGGATCTCTGCAGGGATTGCCGCCTCTGCTGCGTGCCTCAAGACAAGCAGAAGATCTGACCGCCCACATATAGGGCTCTGGGCCCTAGGGCTAAAAGCCTTGATGATTGTGCCTGAGAGCTCGGAGAATTGCGTTTTCGGCTGAATGATTGTTCGCTTCCCACTCAGCTTGGCACTTTGTTATTTTAGGTGTGCTGTCTTTCACCGAGAATGTTCGTCCTCGTCATTCAGGGTAATGGATTTGATAGCAGGGTAGTGAAGAGTTATAAGTTATAACATGGTGTGTAGGATACAGTGAATTAGGGCCGTCAAAGAAGCACGGCTGCGATTCGCGAATTTGTCGTCGTGCTACACGACGTGACGACAGATGAACGCACAGAGAATGCACGACTCGTGCATCCTCTGCACGTTAATTTTCTATGCACTGACAGTTTCCCTTGCACCCGCCTCCCTGTTCCCGCCCTCTCGTGCATGCTCTCCATGTTTAAATATTGTCGCTCGCTGTCGTTGCTGGTGCCAATGAGGTGGTTGGTGGCCGCGGAGGGTGCGTATGTGGCCGTGGCTCTCCTGGTTGGAGGGGGAGGTGGCCAACCGTGAGCGAGGATGTCGTTCCAGTAGAGAGAATGTCGCAGGTCGAGGAAAGGATTACGGGAGCGTTGTCGACGACAACAAGAATGTTAATGCCAGTGTGATGTTCCTAGCTCCGACAAAACGTGATGTGGCAAACACGAACAACGAGCCTCAGGGAGAACCCTGGGGCTATGGGACCGATATGTGGGTCGGATGGTCCCCAGACAACCAAACAGGAGGCCCATCACCGTGGGACCCCCAGATTGATAATCAGTCACGGGAGCGTCTACTATGGGCGTTCAACAAAATTAAGGCTTATGAGTGGCTTATATTAAATACGGTCTATCAACTCAGAACGAGAGAATTGCAGGTGGATGCAAAGCAAGAATTTGAAATGCATGAAAATCACCCTAGTGCCATATGCAAATGACCCCCCCTCCCTATCTCAACAACGATGTGGATTGGAATTACACCACTTCGCACACACTCAAACGAGAACCAAGTGGTCTCATGGCAATGAAAAACAGTTGCTATAAGTTGGCTATAAGTGTGAGACTCGATTCTCGAAGGCGGAGAAAGCAAAACTATTTTAAAATGTGAGACGAAAATTTGGAAGGATGCGTGAGGCGCTCACCTGCACTGCTTGACAATGAGGTGGAAGTCTGGGAGAAAGGCGGCCAGCGCAGGCGAAATCCCCCTGGTCGTGCTGAAATGGCATAAGCTATGACAAAGCATCAGCTAGAGCTCTGGTACCAACTTGAAGTCACAAACGACATGATCGACAGGGTAAGGAGAGAATGAGAGAGCTATATCAAAGGGCTACTAGTATCAGGCGACGAACGGGTGGTAGAAGAACGTCGTTTGAAAGGCGGCACGTAGTAAAGACTTTGGACTTTCTCTATATTCTAAAATAGATGAGTTGAAGCTCCCCCCCATACAACCATGAAATTACTATAGAATCTAGCATAGAACCACATCCATGCCATCATTCAACAAATTTGTGAGTAATCTGAGCCGTCGGAGAGGCATATTTCTTGAGAGGTAAGTAATTGAGCTTCACCCAAACCTTGTGCATAGCCTCAATAATGCATACTAGTAGTCACAAGTACTGACGTGCCGGGCTGAGTGAAAGTTCGCGACTATCTTTCGAGCAACATCATGATCCACCTGGGCTTTCTTGGTTAGATCACACCCTCCATCATCTCTTTAGAACGTACCGTTTGAATACTTCAATTCAATGTGCTTTTGTTTCCAATGGACTTAAAAGATATTGTTCGCGAAATAGATACCATACAGAACACAAGCAGAGATATATCTATGTATACGAAAGATAATAAGCAATAAGTCCAAGCAAGCATACTAGGAGGGCATAACTCAAAGAAATGCTGGGAGACTGAAATCAAGTTAGGTAAGGTGTTTGGTTGTACGAAAAGAGAATTTACCTCAACTCGGCCAGTTGGTGCCCCTCGAATATCAGCAGAGAGGGCTTTGGACAATGAAACGGCTTGTTCATAGCTGAGCCCCCATTCTGGCGCTCTTAGCACCGATTCCCACCGAGTGTCCCGTACCGTTGTGACAAGCACACGAAGCCGTCTAATAACGCTGTCGTCTAGGTTAAAGCGTGTCAGAACAGCGTCAGTATGCAGGCCAATGCTAATGATGGGTATATTCGGGAGAGCATTAGGCCCAAGATCTGAAGTAAACAAAGGGTCCATCACGGGGGCCGTCCGAGTCACCTCCTGTGGCATGATGGGCACCGGCCCGGGGGATGTTGCTTTGGTCTTCCGAATTGTGACATGTGACCGGTCAGCTACCAGTGTTTCAGAGTAATGATCACTCTTGCAGGTGCTGCTAGACTGGCTACGAGATGCGGCTTGGGCTTTGCTTTTGCCATTACCCTCGTTGTATTGAGGGTTCCAGCAACGGCATCGAAGGCGAGTGCTACCCTGTGGAACAGGTGACATCGACACGCCATTGTGAGGGAGCTGCGCTAGATGTAACAGCGTTCGCTGGCTTTGTAGCAACTAAGAAGGGCCAGCTTAACTTACTAGCAATGCTAGATGGCCGAACACCTTCAATTCTGCAGCGCTCTGCAAAGCGCTGCAAGTGAGGAAGGACAAAATCTTCCGCAAAACTATGTGCCATTACTGCAAGATCTGTTCGAAGTCCGTGGCCTCCCTCGACAAGCTCACGAGGTGACATATAGACATCGAGAGAAATGTCTTCAGGGTGGATGGGTGCAGACGAAGTATATCCTGGGCTTCTGAATAATAAGGTGATTCCTCCATCGATTCGATCTTGAGTTGTCAGCTGCAGCGCACTTCAACCCAGAGCTCAGGAACGTACGGATATACCCAGGTACTCACCGCATCAAATAGATCTCCCAGAGATCCATCTAGTAAGTCAATGGCCTCCAGCTGCTCTTCTTTAGATCCTTTTCCATTGCCATGCACTGCTATGTACCAGGGGTGAAGGCCGCCAGTTTGTCTTACGGAATGGTGTTGCTCATCGCAGTGGGCCTTGCGACGCAATATAGCTCTTGATGCTGTGGCTCGTTCTTGAGAGGTGAGAAACATTGGGAGGCGAGAGAACCAAGACCCAATTTCAGCTGGAGTATAGATCACGGCACGAGAGTTGTCAGAGCTCATTGAAGTGTCAGCAACTCCGGGTCCGAGCCCTATGGTTGAGTCGGACATAGATGATGGGTACTCCGAGTTGAGAAGCAGGGGAGTTGTGCCAGTGAGCAGCTAACACCCTGCCATTTTTTGCGGCCCGCTGGGCTTGAAGGTATAAATGGGATAGTAGCTAAGTCGCTGTTGCTTCAAGTTCAACACTGGTCACTGACTCGGAACCATGCGACTCGTGCCCACTGGCAGTCGCTAGGTCATTGAACCTCAATCGGTCCCAAACATGTACTAGTACCAGTAGTAACCACCTCTAGGCAGCAGGCCACCGTCCAAGTCAACGTAATGCTCAAAAATATCATTGCCGGCATTTGCAGAGACTCGCGTATAATAAGGCCTGAGGAACTAGACCTGAAGCAACTAACTTGTGAGTCACATACTTCAGATGATGTATGAATTTGACGGGCATAGTGGCGATGTGTTCTGCTTAGCTGATCCAAGCCCAGGCAGCGTCAGTATTAGCTTTACCTTTTTTAGAAGTTCAAGTTGACATATGACGCGGACTTGGAAGTGACATGTTCAATTCTAATTGGAAGCTCTTAGCCGGTTGCCAAGCGCACGGTCCGAACTCAAGTTTACCTTTTTTAGTCGTTGCACACTGGGCGGTATGCGACGGGGATGATCGAGGCTACTAAGGCCCAGGGTTTGTAAGTTGCCTTGTGAACTGAGCTAATTTCACTTTAAATATGGAGCACGTGGGTTGACTCGGAGAGATCTTGATAATCTCAGTGGCTTCTATTCAATTCTGCTCACTCGCCCTGTGTGTTAGCTGACCGGGTCCTTTCTAGTACTAGCTCCGAGTTGTCTGGGACTCAGTTTTGAGTATTTACACAGCTTGTTGGGCGTGATGGAGCTCAGCTTCCCAGCTCTCGTGAACTTTTCTTAACTTGTAATTGTCTCCCGCTCTGGCAGAACTCACTACCTACCAGTCCTGGTAACTGCATCATGCCTGGTACGCACACAATTATCAACCTGCTGCAGTAAAGTTTGATTCAACCTTTAAGAATACCTGTCCGAGTCTAACTCTGACTTGGACGCTCACTATCTTCCTTGTAGTGAAAATGCGCCACAGACGCCAACCCGGTCGCGGTTCTTCAGTCCAAACGCGCACGTGGTTACCGGAAGTGAACGCACTCACCCAGCTGATGACCCTCCAACTCCTTCGCGCTGTGACGACCATCTGGGAAGCGTGCCCGACACCCCAACCAAGCCAGCGTCTGTACAGAGGCGCCGTCTTCAGAGGGAGCATGCAGTCATCATTAATCTAGACTCGGACTCAGATGAGGTCGGGGCCACAGTTTTCCAAAACTTGGAAGACGCCGAAGCTGCTCAAGAAAGATTCAAAGGTACAGCTATTGCGGGCAATAGAGCATCAAGCTCAACGAATTAATTGTTATCTCTCTTATTCTCATAACAGGTGCCATGGCAGCTCAGCCCAACCTGGACGCAATTGCATCAGCAATGTCCTCAACTTGCCAATTTAAACCCATTAATGTCCAAGGTTCGCTTTACTAGTACTACTACAGCTTCGATGTCCCAGGTCACTTACCATCCTAGCAGACGTTGGATTTGCTGTGTTTCATCCGCACTCCGACCCGCATGAACCGTACTACACCAAAATCTTTCGCCTCGATGCCTTGCACGATGCTGGCCTTTCCTACAGCGAGTTCAAACGACTGTTTTTCCAGTGCCTTGACTGCAAGCTTCTTATGACACGTGCCGGCGTGATATCTCACGCATGCCCTACTAAGGATGAAGGAGCGACCGCTGTGCCAGCGATCTGTGATCCTACGGAAGCCCTTGAGCATCTGGATTGCATCGAAGTGCCTGGACTTTCGCCTGAGATGTTCGAAAGGTTCTTTGAGCAGTGTAGGAACTGTCTTCGGTTCATGTCAAAGAGAGCGTCGAAGTCTCATCAATGTTAAATACGTCAAAGTAGTACGTAAGGGTAAACAGACTACATTCATATCGTATCTGAGCGTTCATGACAATGGCAGGAATGTGCGAGTACATAGGTGTCGGGAGCAGCAAACTATGTCTGTGGAAGAACATAAACCAGAATGCTACTTTTGACGAGTAGGAACGCACTAATGTCAGGAGGTACGAAGCTAGACTCCGAAGGAACGCGCTTTACTCATCTCGGATGACAGACTGCTGTGGCTTGCATATAGCTCAGGGCACATCTCATCTGATCCCTCCCCTGCTGATTCACCTGAGACAGATCCTTCCGATGCCACCAGCTCGTCCAGGGCACGCGTCTGCGCATCCTTGGAAATCATGTTGAACGGGTGGGTGGCCGACCTTTGTGACCGCTGCTCTTGTGCGATGGTTTGAAAGTCGGGACTGTCAAGTAGGTAATGTTCGAGGTATCGTATTGCTGCTTTTGCCCCATCGACAATTTGGTTAACCATCACAAACATGTGTTCGCCAGGAAGGGCGTCATGTGGGACCCGAGGACTAGGTCTTTGTGAGCCTGCCAAGAACAACTGAACCCAAAAGATATCATAAACATCGACAAGTTTGCGGTAAATGGCGATAATTGTGTCATGACTGGCTCCAGAAGGCTGGTCAAAGGTGAGAGCAAGGAAAACGTGTTCAAGTCAATACTCACCACTGGGTTACGGACAGGGTGAGGAAGGTTTGCTGCCATTTCAGAGAGCTGATCATCAGCCGCAAGCGTATCCGCGAGCTGCTGGTATATAAGTGGGGTAAATTCTGAGGCTGAGGAGGAATGGGAAGAATCGGCTGAAGGTCCGTGTTGGTGCAATGTGCGTAGAGGAGCTTTTGGAGAGGGATGCGACTCGATATCGACAAACTTGTGAGAAGTGCCAGAATATCCATCACCTGGCGAGTCGCTGGTTGAAACAACTTGAATTTCAGACCTGGGAGTTATAGCATTAATTTGATCTAAGGTGAACGTATATGTACAATCTCGCCAGGCAAGGATATCATCGAGGGATGTGGATGTGGCGGTAGACATGGTTGGGCTCGTTCAGCACTGCAGACTCAGGGGAGCCTAAGTGGGGTTCAACTTGAAGTTGAGATTGAGTGGCCCTTTACTAGTAAGTGGCTGGTACCGGCACTGGCAACCCGGGGCCACTGGATAAAAACAAACCATACCAGTAGTACTAAGTTCAAGCTTCAACTTGTTTGATAGGCCCACAACATCCGAGGCTGACTATCGATCTTTCCAAGCCGTCAAACTTGAAAATGTCCCATGACTGACTTGGCTGTCAAAGTTTCAATTTTCTTTACTAGTACGATGCGATTATCGGATTCGGACTCAGAGATCACTGATAACTTCACACTAACTCGGACACGCGGCCAGTGGATACCTGGCAGCCCGACTTGGATAAGTCATGATGCATGATGGTCGTCATCTGGACCATGGTGCGTTAGTCTCCCTGCCATGTCACCAACCAGCAACCTCACACTGCTCTTGTGGCAAGCTCAGGCTGCCAGTGAGGGTTAGTACTACTGGACTAGTACTAGTACTATCACTCAGGCTCAGGCTACCAGAATCTTCAATTTCCCACAGTGCGAGTTGATACGGTTTACACACGCCTGCCATGCCTGTGATAGAACACTCTCGGACAAAGCCTAAGTTATCTTTCGACTCTTCGGCCTATCTTTAGCTGGGTTTCGTGAGAAGACTTTTGGAGATGACATGATAATATATGAACTATCCCCCTGAGGTCACTCTGGTGGGTGCGGGTGTGCAAGTCCCAAAAATTGGGAGTTTCAAAACTTTCGTCACGGATTGTCATAACTTTCTGGCTGGCTGCGTCCCAATTG
The DNA here is from genome assembly GCA_003316345.1 of Tricholoma terreum. NCBI lineage: Eukaryota > Fungi > Basidiomycota > Agaricomycetes > Agaricales > Tricholomataceae > Tricholoma > Tricholoma terreum. The sequence goes on from QFEU01021024.1 coordinate 10,188, forward strand.
TGTTTGGCACTCTGGCCTCGGCCCAAGTCTCTTACTAGTACCACACATTTATTGATATTTCATTTATTCACCCATTCTACCGTGCACGCCTCGCAGGACACGAGAGCGTTTTGCCTTATTGACGGGCGTCAAGCGCACATTGTCACGCAAATTCACTGTTTCTTCTGTATCTCCCCTCCCGTTGTTCTGAATGCCCTAGAATTTCAGACACAACAAGTTGAATAACATGCATAGATGGTATCTTGAAAGTTACATCGCACTACGTTTAGTCACGGTAGTAATGCTTAAATCCAGGACTGTTTTAATCGCATTTTGAGCCTCGCCCTGTAATAATGGCAACATCGCAATGCAAGCGCAACAGAATTTCTTTCACTGCTGGCACCCCACTATTCCGGGGCAAGGAAAACTGATGGAACATCCTTGGAACGTTGTTAAGGTTTTCTCGGCAGGAGAATGAAGCCAAAATGAGTTAGTAATAGGCTTCAATGTGGCGGGGAAAATCCGTGGATTCCCACAGATTTTCCCCGCTCCAAAAGTTTTGATTTTGACTTTGGGAAAATCGGCTCAAACTTTTAACAACGTTCCAAGGATTTTGCATGGCTTTTCCTTCCCCCAAAATAGAGGGCAGTCAGCAGTGTTTATTTCTTTTGTGATCTATAATTGAGTAGTATATGGGCGATATATCTAAGCAAAGATCAGCTGTTTTGCTGTGGCGATCCCTTGAAAAACAGCATTTTGAAACTAGTAGTAGCATTTCAATGAAACCCATAACACGTGGCAGTGGGGGTAGACGGATCAAGCCCTTTCAAAGTTAAACTTCGAGTTCAAAACATGATGAAGTTTATTCAACAAGCTTCTTCCTCGGAGCCCTTCAACGACTCTCCGGCTGTCCATTAGTATTTATCAGGCGGTACTCATAGACGCCCATTTCCCTTCTTCAACAACCGGTAAGTCATCACACGATCGGACTTGTGGCAAGTTCAAGCTGACGGAGGGGCCGCGTTTTTGGGAACTTCTTTAACGACTCGGAAGTCCTTCCGACACTGGTGGCAATTGCCAGGCCCCCAGCTCAGGTATCATATTGCCAATAGTACTACTATCTGATTCGGAGTCAAGGTGACTCAAGATATGATAAGAGAAGTGTCTCCGCGACTTTGAGCTCAACCTCAAGCTTCAAGTTCAAGTTGTATAACCTACTGCCATGCCAATGCAATCCCCAGACCCTCCCCTTCGCATAAGTGGCCTGCCAAGCACTACACGCCGCAACCCCCGGGGCATGGATGCACCCCGCAATGCGGGCGGGGTGCTGTCACTGAACCCAGGACAACTTCAACTTGGAGTTGATCAACCCACTGCGATCCAGCTTCCTATACTCCCCAGGCCCGGGCCGATGCTAACACCTACTAGTACTACTAGTACTGGTATTGGGCGCAGCCAATCACTGGCAGTAGGACCTGGGGAAAGCGTCCAACCTGCTGAGCCCACCTTCAAGTTTGTCCATTGGCAGTCAACAAGTTCAACAACTGCCAGTACTACAGCCGCCCGGCGGCCACCTGGCGCCCCAGTTCAACTTGACCGTGACGGTGACCGCAGTGGAGGTTCAACGTTTCCAACAGCGGCAGGTGCCCCTGGCATAATCCAAGTCCCAAGCTTCCCGTTGATTCGTTCACTGGCAGTAAGCACTCTCGCAGTGGCGGTGGTGTTCGATAAACTTAAAATATGGATTTAGGGACCCCGAATACACAGTGCTACTGGCGATGGTGCTACTAGTGCTGTTCAGTTACTCCATATCTCGTCAGCGCTGCCCGCCAGCCAGAGCTTTGTCGGAGGCCAATCACGCTCTGCCTCCCACGTTGATGTTATATCAACAGCCCATGGCGATATCTACCCGTTGGGAACGTCTGTCAGGACTCATATCAACATGAGGTTTCTTCAAGCTTTCCACTCTGGCTCATTACTGTCAATGCAGCCCGATAGCTTTCCAGCATACAATGCCATGGTTTCGGTCGCGATGCGGGAGACAGGAAACTACGACATCAGTGTCATGGCTTTTGTAAATACGGTATAGTACCACCTTCAAGTTGTTGACAAGTTCGCGTAGTCTCACATTACCGCAGGTGAATCTAGTCGGCAACGGGTTCAGTCAACATATGAACGCGCAGGCAGACCTCATTTTCGATGAGCTATTTCCTCCCAGCATCAGAAATTCCCCTCTGCTCATGCGCCAGGCCGTGCAGCAATTTTTGAGGACAGACCGACACCTGCATACCGTACAATCGTTGGAAAAAGTCCGTCATTTTTTTTTACGAAGTTGATTTTCCCTCGCTAACTTCGAAAACAACCTTGGGCCACAGTGGACTGAAACCCGCGCCGTTCTTGAGAGCGCGGCTCAGGTCGATGGTTATCAATTTTGTGACCTCCCGCCGTTCACAGGACAATGTATACAGCTAGACTCCGACTCTGAGCTTCGCGTGCCGGGAGTCGTCATACATTTTTCTCACCCCTTACTCCACATCCTGCTTGGCCGGATATTGCAATATTTTTCGCGTGCGGCGGGTGACCTTGATATTGAAAGCCTCTCTTTCCTTGTTCCGGCTGAATTGGTGAGCAAGCTGCACCGGGGTTGAATCAAATTTTATGATCTGTTTGCACTCCTTTACTAGTTATACCGCCGTTTACTGGAATGGATCACTGGGATATGCCTACCCTTTGTTGGGGAGGATGTGTACCACTTGGATAACCTGGTAGCCTTGAAAAACCAGTTCAACCGGGAGTTGCTGGAATTCCTCACTGAGAAAACCGAAGAGCGTTACAGTCTCCGAATCATGTGCCAAAATATAAAATCTAGGTTAGTCCCTCCCCAGAATTTGACGAGACCACAGTAAGCATTCCCATGTATCCTTCAAAGTGAGAACTTGAAACTGACATTTCAATCTATAGGTTTTCGGTTCCAAATATCTATTATCCAATGCACCACCATGGTATCTGTAATCTATATCATGACGACGGCTTTCCGATTTTGTAGTAGTGCTGCGCGGTAATATCATGGTTGCCAGTGGGTGATGGGGGTGGGGATGGAGATGGGATGGAAGCCGCCAGCGGCAGGGACTCTGGGGCAGAGGCGAAGACTTAGACGACTCGGACTCGGACTCAGAGGGGCTCGGGATGGGATGGTGCCAGTAGCACAACCGTAGAAGTTGGCATATGGTACTCTCTTACTCACTGATTTTTGCACGGAGTCGGCCCGTTGAATTTCTTCTGAGTCGACTTCAAGTTCTACCGTGGCCTTCGGGTTCTGCCGTATGATACTTCAAGCTCAAACCTGATAATATTCGGCGGGTCACGAAGGGCGTACGGTAGCGGATCGATCAGAGGTTGGGGATTGGTATATTGAGGACACGTAGGGGCGTTGTGTTGGGCGGTGCCCATGCGCTGTAGTCTGTCGTAGTAGTATGCTGCTCAAATCAGGAAAGATATCCCTTTCAAGCCATCGCCTCTGGTGCAATGCCAACAACCCTTCATCCCATTACAAACATACAGTACCGATAAGCCCTAAGCCCTAGATGCGGTGAGATGCCTTTGGATGGGGGAATGGTGGTTGAGACTCGTCGAGACTCCGCCGCCGGCCCGTCTGATGTCGCATGGCAATAGACTGCCATTCTTAGGTCGGCTGCCGAACTACTAGTTCAATCTGAGTCTTTCTGAGTCAGTCGCATTGCCTCCTGTTCCATGGTCTGCTGTGTTCATCGGTTGCCCTGCCATACAGCTAGTGAGACAGGCTATTTGGCAAATTATAGTAGTATATACTAGTGACTAGATTCTTCCAGTGCACGTTCAACCACGTGGGCCGCCATATTTTTCTTAGCACGCTTACTAATCAATTTCACATTCAAAAAAATTCAAGTTCTTGCCCACCCACGCCAACGTTCAACCGGTTTTGCTTCAATTCTGAGCGACGAGCGTCCCCAGTGGCCCATTCAACGCGTCCATAGGCAGCCCAGGCACGCGTTTCAGGTGCCGCGACGCGTTCAGCAAATGTCAGGCGAGTGTTCCACTTAGTAGTAGGAATTCTTCGAATTGCGTTTTATTTCGGAGAAATAAGCCCCCTCCGGCACTCTGGATCCGATCCTGGAACCGGAGGTCCGGAGGTGGCCCATTTCGATGGGAGAATTGAACGCCCTCTCGCGCTCTGGATCCAA
>QFEU01021061.1:0-11664 GCA_003316345.1 Tricholoma terreum
TACTACTAAGCATGATGAAATTGAATATGATTACCACAAGAAGGTTTTGCCACACCCAGCTATATGTTAATCCATTAGTTAGAACTTTGAACTACAACCATCAAAAGAATGACATACGGGTGCCATAAAGCCAAAGGAATGACTTTGAGCCAGTCTTCCACTCCACATATTGTTCTTCTTTGACAAACCAGGCACCAGTTTGTTCCTGCCGCTTCTCGGAAATAGCATTATGTGCTATGGAGTGGTCAGGCGGTGATAGCCATTTGTAGATCTCATCACGACGTCTGTCTGCAATATATGTTTAAAAAGTCAGTTTTATATCCAGCTCAGAAGGCTAAGATCCCCGTAGTCGAGAGCATTACCATTCTGCATCTGGTTAACCACATTCATATGCTCAACTAATGCCATTTTGTCAACAAGTTGTTCAGCCTTCTTGACATTGTCAATTAATGGGATGATATCCGTCTGCAGCGAACTCCTTGTAGACCGACGGAAGCGCATTCCTACTCAACCAATAAGCATGTCTCTGTAGGAACTACAGAAGACTTACGCCCAACAGGTCTATCAAACAGCTTCGCCGCTTCGATCCCAAAGGCGATAAGTGTGGCATAAAGATCAACCAAAGGTTTTTCGAGCAGCCTGATACGAGATGCTCCGAAGATATGTACATAGACATCCAGTGCAGGAAGTCCCCTCAAAACACCATCTAAAAGAGCAACCACAGCAGCAAAGGTGTTGGCGATGTCACGCTCAATCTGGACCTCATTGAGACCACGGAAAGACAAGTACAATCAAACGTAGTGACTCACGACAAGGAAGATCTTCAGAGAACCCCAAATGAGTCCAACAAGACTGAGACCTAAGACTTGCGGCGAGGACTGCACCAACATGTCGATAGCCTTTTCGAACTTTCCTAGCCGTTCCAGCAGAGATCTGAACACTCCTACTGCGTTTGTGTTTCGAGCGACGGTATTATCGACGGAAGCTAAGACCCCTTCTAGGGTGGTACCACTGATTCTCTTGTAGTCGGTAGCAGACAAGCGACCGGCATCTTGAAGTTGCTTGATAGCATCATCGTGAACACTTTGGAGTGTGAGGGGAGGTTTCGGTTGTGAACTCCTTCCATGGTGATAAGTGAGAATTCTTGATGACGACTGGAAGCACTCACTGAACACCTTGACCTTGTGTCGACAGGGTTCCTTGTGTCGACAGAGCTCGATTCGCAGCTGGCGAGACAGATGTAGGATGCTGATGCAGACGTTACTAGGGCATTATATTGTGGTACTAGTATTACATACTATTACTATGGGGGTGTTTTTCTTCATTTTCTTCTTCAGTCGTAATATGAACGCCATTGTCGGTGCTTGAGCTGCGAGGTCGAGGCAAGAACTGACGAGCACAGCCCTCACAATGACACTTTGAACGGTGCCGTTACTTACATAAGCACGACCCACAATAATCTTCTTCCCTGTACGCAGCGCCTCCAGTGTCGCTATCAAGACTCGGAAGAGAGAAAAAGGCCAAGCAGATCCACATTCCTACGTCTTCGAAGGTGGAAGTACATGATGCCCCACATCACATGATGAGATGTTGACTTCATTAATTCAATGATTGCCAGGATATCGTCGTCGCCTGCATAGCAACCCACGCAACCCCTGACGAGCAATCCCAACCAACCCGGATTCCTCGCCCTCGCCCAAGTCCCACCCATACCTCTTGTTCCCCCCGTTCTTCTCGTACACGCACCTCTCACCGCACAGCGCTACAGTTGCAACTATCATTTGCAGCTGCGTGAGTGTCGTCCTTCCCCCACATCATACAACATTTTGACTTTCCATTCCCAGGTATGTCTTCACTTTGCAGTAGTATCCCTCGAGCTCATGAACTTCATAGCGGAGGCATTCTGCAGGCTGGGTCAGCCAGTCCATCCGGCGCGTCTCGCTATGTCCGCTCTTGAAAGCCTGACTCCACCCGCTGCCAGCCTCACCAAGCCCTATGTTTAATCGGTCATTCCCGTTTTGACATTGCCTCAAGAAGATATACGTTCCCACTGGGCCTCGAAACTCACAACAAAGAAACAGGTTTCCCACTACTTGTTGAGCATCACGTCGCCCCCCGCTCTCGCCTTTATCCACCTCCCCAGTGCATTAATGATACCCAAGGTAAATAAATGTCTGTTCTATTCTCACATGTAATTTCTAATACGTATGTATATACTTTTTTCAGGCCCGGGGTGAACGCGTCCGACTATCCTTGCATGGGGTTATCCTGTAAAGGAGCGTGAGGGAATTACAACCTAGTAAGTGTTCTTGCCACGTCGTGTCAACGTCACTTACGCACAGCCCCTCCTAGGCCCTCTACCATTCTTCCCTTTTCCCTTGAGGGACGGCATACAGGCAGCGCCAGCGGAAGCGTATGACAAGGGCGACGGCGCACCATGAAGGAAGCTGGGATTAGTCACATAGGCAAAGTACGCCATGCGCGTGGTGTTGCGACGCTTTATCTCCCATAAATCTGTAGATCATGTGCAAAGACTGGGCGTAACTTGACATGCATTCACCAGTGTATTCGTCGACGGTGTCGCAAACTGGGTCTGTAACGGTACAAGGCAGCATCAAGTCGACTCTTCTAGAGCTCCCGTACCCATGGTGCCCCCAGGCCCTCACCGTCAAATGGGTCACGCTCCCCCATCTCAGGCCCTACGCGCTACATCTACACCATCTATGCCTATGCTTCTCAGTCACACATTCACTCCCTGTCAATGTAATACCAGCTCCTTACTATGTCTCAGATACTTGCCGGCTTCGCAGAATAATGCACACGAGAGCAAGAGCCGGTGTAGGGGCAGAGGAAAACGGATGCGGAGCGGTTAGCAGTCGCAGAATAGGCAAAGAAAACACGCAACCGTGTGCGTGGTGCCGAACCCACGGCACCGCGCTTCAGGGCACGTTCCGGTAATCATTGTCCACCTCGATGTGCTGCAGGAGCTGGACCTCGGTGTATTGTCAGACGAGGTCGGTGGCCACTCGTCTAAAGCTGTACAACTGTGCTCTTCAGACCTGGACGACAATTAACCCCGACCATGCCATTACGCTCAATGAGGGACAACCTGGGGCAACACTGCCGAACTCCCCCAACTCAACTTTGAAAGACTCCTCAAAACGGACGATCGCTTCCCTCATGCTACACACCGACCATTCGAAAAAATGTACATCATGAATGAACGAACGTATGGCGCACACACCAGCATGTACAACTAATAACCGATAGTATTTTCGAACTATCATCGGTGGACGAATGCAGTGTCTCCTCACACGCAGCCAGGTCATGCACGATCATCATTGCAAGATATACTAGCTACAGCCAAGCCAACGAACCATTGGGGGAGCATCCCACTCGCCACTACTTGCAGGCGCGGACGACAGCCTTCCGAGGACAGTATGGGTTCCTGGACCACGACCACTTGACAAAACTGCTGGCCCTCCCGTTGTAGCGACAATGACGACAGCAGCGACAATGAGAGTGGTCAACGTGAAGACAAAGTTCCCGTGTGGCCACTCAATTTCCACCTCTTCGATATTGCGGCAGGCTGCGAGCCATGGGATACGGCACTTCGCATTGGCAAAATTTCTTGGAACGGTGTTTACCGAAATTTCTAAAGTTCCCTTCAAGAGAAGCACATTGTCTAACAGCCGAAGGCGATCTCGCAAGTGGTGCAAGATCGGCTTATGGATGCTGGTCAAGTTTTCGAAGGAGAAGAAGGTAGTTTTTCGTTTTTCTCTTTTCTTGTTGTGTCCCAAAACTGTCGATCACGTACTTCCTCCATCCAGACCGTCAATAAGAGTCCGAGACTACCAATGATACTCTTCTTCTCAGTTATTACCCACTGATGATGGGGCCCATCCGCGAAATCTAGTCGCGTGTGCCGGCTGCGGTCCTCGCCATCTTATTGGCGTTCACGTACAGAGTTTATTCCCTTATTTTCACTACCTCGCGTTCTCCGTGTCTTCGCGAAGAGTTACAACTCGTGTATAGTATACGATTCCGTGGTTGAACTCTAAAATCGAGATCTTTTGATCCAAGTTTCTTACTGAGTCCTAGTGTGTCCATTCCAGACTTCTGTGCTCTGACGCCCAATCACCTACCCTGGATTTGGCGAGTAACTTCGAAACATTTTTGTTTGAAAGAAGCTGGTTGGCATGCGTACGCCCTTCCATGGGAATTCATATACTTTTCTTCCGCTATGTCGCCCTCCGGTGCCAGTAGTTCGAGTCTAGATCCATGCTAATTGTGTCTAGTAAGTCACTTCGAATCGTTTTTCCTATATCAGAGTGCTCCAGTGGCCGACACGAACGCGACATAACAATGATGTTTTATATCTATATACACATCATCTATCTTCTAACGAAAAACCATGTTCGATATCTGCCAAAAATTCTATATGCATTGCGCCTTGCTTGTAACGTGTATAAAACATGTATCACCTCTCAATGTATCGTGCAGACCAGAACCAGAGACCAACAACAACCAGGAACAGAGAATGTATAACAGAAGCCGGGGGGGCGAGAATGTGTGCGACAAAGAGGGAATAGAAGGGACACCACGGAATAGCACGGAACACTGCACCCACTGACACTGCACATACTCATCTCAAACAGCCGAAACCCCTCACAAAAGAACCCCCCCATACCTAAAGCAGACTGGTGTACGCCTCCCCGCTAACCCCAACCAGCTCTAGCATATGTTCCACCACCTCCTGCGGGGACGTCACATGCCAACTCGCCAGGGTCCTCTTCCCCCTATGCCCCACCGCAGTCGTGAAGACGCTCTCGGGCCGGATGGACAGTTCCACAGGAGGCGAGACTGTGGAACTCCCGTCTCCGTTCTTGCCTGCGACGAGTGTGACAGATAGGGGAGCTTCCATGGTAACCTTGGTTCGTTTGGCACCGTTCGGGAAGAGATGGAGTGCACGGAACATGTCTTCGTCAGTCTAGTGGAGTGTAGGGAAGGAAGGAAAGAAATGGAAGTAAGGGACGGGCAGGAAAGGAGTGATAAGTACCAACCTTATCATCTCCAACACAGAAGATGAATTCAGCATCCGGGTTTTGATATAATATCCTCTTGACGATCTCGCCCTATTTACCATGCATTAACTTCTAAAAGAAAATGTGGTAGTGGATAACAAGGGCATACTTTGTTGATAGCGAGCGGGCGGACTTCCAGATTCTTCTTCCCGACGAGCACTAGTCGCCAGTATCATATCAATGAAAAAAGCCCAATCGCAGAAATGACGTGGAAATATACCCTCGATAGGACGCTTATGCGCCAAATTATTTTCCAGCAAGTCCTGGCATTGCCTACACTGGAACAGTCTATCGACCACCACGAAGGATGATTGATATCAGTATGACTGTTAGAGACGGAAAAAAATACTCACCCCCACTCCGGATCGCTTCCCCGGTAGTGCCACGTAATCGAGCTCTTCTTCGTTTCAATATGACTCCCCGTCGTCCTCTAAAAAACAAACTCATCAGCGCCCACGTTGCCAAAATACAAAACAAGAATAAAGAAAAGTAAACCTACCTCAGTATAATACTTGAATATCTCCATACACTCCCCCATCCACTCCATATCTAAACTCTCCGTAAAATTCACCCACTTCCCCCCATTCCCCGGCTCTTTCACAAACCCACCATGTTCTGCACTGAACCCCACATTCTTCAGATGACCCAAATGCTGGTCAAGGAACTCCCCGTCGCGTCCAGAGATGATAAATACCACGTTCTGAGGGTCAGCAGAGAGTCGTTCTAAAGCTACTAGAGTAGCTGCTGTTGGGGTTGCCATAGAGGGTGTCTTCACTATAGGTGCCAGCGTGCCCTATGCGCATCGCACACCATCAGTATCGGATGTGCAAAAAACGCAAGTGGAAAAGGGGGACGTACATCGTAATCAAACAAAAACAATCGTTTCTTCGCAGCATGATACCTCTCCCTGAAATCTTCACGGAGTAGATAAGGTGTCTGACGAGCCTGGCCTTGTCCATCCATAAGCCCAAGGAGCATCTTGACAAGTACACTCGCCCAAGTATGCGAAGTGTGTGTAGTGACAACCTTGTACAGCGTTTCTTGGCGTACCGCCTTTTCCTTGGGGGACATGAGGAGGCCTTGGTTGATGGCGGCTGATACGTCCTGGTGGGTGGGTTTATGTTAGCTTGCAAAGGAGGAGGAAAAAACACACCCACCCCGAGATTCCATGGATTAACTAGAAGCGCATCCTCCATATGTTTACTTATACCCATAAACTCACTCAACACAAGCGGCGAATGGTTGGTCCTGCTCTGTGCGATGACAAACTCCATACTGGTCGTATTCATACCATCTCTAAGGGGAGTGATCACTGCTAGGTCGGCCACACTAAGGAGGGCGTAAAATTCATCTTTCTTCAGAGTTTGGTGGCTGGACGGCAGCGTCGTTAGTAAATTACGCAGCACAGGATAGAAGAGTAAAAGAGATACGTACTAATGATGTACAGGAATAAAATCCAAACTCCCATACTCCCCATTGATATGCGCAACAAGTTCGCTTATCTGTCTCTCCAGTTTCGGAGAATCGGTCAACGCGGGGGAAGTCACTTGGATCATTACGACGTTCCCAATCCATTCCGGGTAGTCTTGCAGGAGTTTTTCAAAGGCACGGAGCTAGAGTGTGGCTGGGTGAGTGTTTAACCTTGTAGGAGGGGAGGAAGATATGCACCTTTTGGAACACGCCCTTTACAACATCAAGTTTGTCGCGACCCACAATGATTTTCTTCCCTTCGTACAACGTACGCAGCGCCTCCAATTTCGGTTGAATCCCAGGACGCATCCTACACATCACCATTAAAATGACCATAATGAATTCAAAGAGAAGACTCACACGTCTCTGCCGACACGCTCTGCATCAACCCCAACAGGGCAATGCATAACAGCCGTAACATGACCTTCCACATCGATACCCATGACTCGTGCGGTATCACCCCTTGAAGGTACGGTACTCGCAGATTCATACCCACATACACGGACGCAGGTGGAAATAAAGTGGCGGGAGTAGGAGTAGGTCTATAGGAAGGGCGTCAATGTCGCGTTAAACGAGGAGGGGAAGAGAAAAATGACCTGGAAGCAGATGAGGTTGGCTCCGAGCATGCCATCGAGGATCTCCTTGCGTCCTAATGGGGTTGGCTATTAAAAGAAGAAGAGAAGGAGGGGGAAAGAAGGAAGACGTACGAGGTAGACAACGGAATATCTCGCTACTCGGAAATGGAGTATGCACGAACATGCCCAATACGACGTCCGGTATGAACTCACGTACGAGTCTAGTGTCATATAGTCAACAACCACATGCAAATAATTAGAGAGGGTAATCAAACCTGGGGACTAGGAGGAGATGGTAATCATGTACCCAAATGAGATCACCAGGTCGATACACTTCCGCAATTTTACGTGCAAAAGCTGCATTGGCACACTCATAATAAGGGTAGTGAGAGTCTGCAGATGCGTATTCGGTGGCTACGTCCTGCCAGAGTAGGTAGTGGAACAATGGCCACAAAACTACAACATCGTTAGTTGCTGTCTAGTAAGGTGTAACCATGACCCACTCTGCTTGCAATATCCATCATAATGCCCATGCGCAACCTTATCGTCAAGCCATACGGGTACGTACGTCGTCTTGCGCTCGTCATCGGGGTCGCTCTCCTTTGGCTGATACGTCTTCAACGCTTCTTCCAGTTTTTCCCTATCTTCAGCGGACACTGAATCGGGAGTGATATGCTCTCCAGGCGTCGGCGAGACAATATCGCCCGTCCACCCAATGATAAGCTGCTGGTGTGTCGAACTAAGGGACCGAATCCCAGAAATCATAGCAGCATGTCCATAGCGGGGGTTGATAGTCCAAGCTGGGGACGGTAGATGGGAATCTTGTTCGTTATCGGGGTCGACATCAGCAGCGTACACTGGGGGAGTCAGCGGGGGGCTGAGGACGCCAGGGTGTGAGTTTAGGGTTGCGGTGATGGGGAGGTAGTGGCAGACATGGAGGACGCGGCCAGAGAGAGAAATATCGTTTGCTTTGTGCTGGGCCTCGAGTAGGTGGATGTCAGCGCGGACTTGGTCGATGGAGATGTCGTCGCCTTGTCGTGTATATGGCTCTGAGAAGGAATCCATGTTAGAGATTATACAAGCGTAGTAAAGTCTTATAAGGATATAAGTATGTTACTTATTGAAGTAGTTTGTGTTTAACATCGATCAGCTATTCATCCCAATCTAGTCATCAATCCTTCATTCCTTCTCTTCCTTCCCTAATTGGCAGCAATTTTCTCCATCGATTACTCCACTTGACAACAAGATGATAGCATTCATGATCATGTCCACCCCAATCTCCATCTCGCCTAGTCTAGCCCGACCTATCAACTAAAATTTCCTCCTATCAGACACTGACACTTCCCAATTGCGCCAACCGCCTTTATCGATCTATGGGCCCTCGACGTAACCAACCCCGTTTCTATGTGGTCAAATGAGGCTTCAAGTTTCTGCACGGAGCTCCTCTGGGTGCAGCCGTATCACACATCCAGCCTCCATGCGGACATATCCGTTTCTTGGACATTCGCAGGAACCGCCGGTGTACTAGTGGATTGGCGATTGGATGGGAAGCCGGCCTGAACCCGTAGCGGCGTGCCCAAAAACTACCCTGCATACTTATACCGCCTCCCGCCCGGTTTAAACGCAGTAAGACCCGGGCTGATAGCTTAAACCAATATGCTATCTGGGTGTTGTATACACCTCGAGAGTTGTCAGCGAGGGTGCTCGATCAATGGGCCGGGATGCGCATAACAAGGGCGGGCAACAAGACGATTAAATGCTTCCCATACGGCCACTTCCGCAGCCGCGAAAAAAGTGCCACGCGGGGCCATCGAACACCGTAGGCACATGTAACCGAGTACTCACTATACATGCCCACTTCTCGCCGAGGTACGCCTCGACATACCTTCACTGTTGCTGAATTCATTCAACCCGTGGTACCAGGTTCGATCTCCGGCCTGAAATTATAGCGATCATACGTCGACACTGGCCATGGCTTTTACACGATATATAACCCTCGAATTGCATAGCAGCTCCAAGCTATCACCGGCGCATGCTTCCTGTTAGCACACCGGCTTACAACTACAAGTTGGGAATCGGACATACACTCACACAGCCGGGTTCGATTCCCAGGCAGAAAACATCGGTCTTCTATTGTATTACCGTTTTTTCCCCTCAAAATCTTGTTGCAGATCTAAACTGGTTCGGCGGTTAGATCAAGCAACTTCCTAGATCGATGTCTCAAGATCTCACCAAGCACTACATCCTCGCAAATCGCAGTGTTTGTCTGCAGCCATCATTTATCACCTACCTCATAGCAGATTCAGCCCGAGGGAGCATACCTGTTACATTCCCAATGTGCAGGACTTTCCCGGACGGCCAGCTGCTGTGAACCGCAATTCCGAGTCTCCACGCTTTGTCTCGGGCTCCTCCACTTCAAAGGTGTTGCGAATGCGCATCCGACCCCTGCTCATGGGGTGGAAGTGAGCCCGATCAAATTTATTGGCGGTTTACCGAAGCCCAAGCGCCTAAGCTGTGACCCTACCAGACTCATTGGGAGCTACCGGGTTTTTGCGACATCGTCAGTAAAATCAGACCCACTCTCTAGGACCTTGACGACTCAGACTCACGTTGAAGGAACTCGAATGTTGCCTTGAGGCCCTGGGTCCTGGGCGTTTCTTCGGAAGGTCTTTCTTGCCAAGCTACTAATACTCGCGGTTTACTGCTTCCATTCACTTGCCTAATTTGGGCCTGAAGTTTCTCGGATGTTACATGATTATGATCATATATAAGTTGACAGATATTCCTCGAACTGAATGCATGCTACTTCGACTCTAAACCTCCAACACATTGTATGCTCGTTCCACCACCTGCAGTTCTGTCCCGAATACCCTTCCAACGGCAGCAGTCACATCAAATGGCCGACTGTAGGAGAAAACATCTTGGTGCCGACGTTTATCGACGTCGCGATTTTGTTCTCTCACGTGAAACAGGAGAATCGCTGTTTCACAACCGATCCGTCTGGCTTCTCCCAAGGACAACACACCGTCTCATGTTGTCAGCGCACTGTACCCGGCACGCAACCATTGAGGAACACCATAGGCTCTAGCAAGCAGAACTTGTTCAACTGGCTCCATGGACTATTTGGTCAGCTTGTCGATAGCCAAATTTCGAATGTGTTTAAAGCTCCACATTGTTGCAAGCTTGAGAACCGACATCCAGCCTTCTTGCGTTATAGTATCATACAAAGTCTCAATGCCCACATTCCGTTTCACTTGTATGCAGTAGTCGGGGGGAAATATGGACTCACAATGGGTGCATCACTTCCAGCAGCTTCCAAAAATCCAGCTTACTGACTCCAGGGAGCATCAACGGTTTGTTTTCGCTTGATCCTTCGCCATCTCCTTCTGGCTGGGGAACCGATTTCAAAAGTGTCCGACTTTTGTGTAAAGCAATATTTTGGCACTTTGAACAGTCGGTCTTCAACCTACAGCGCGCTGATCAGATTTTCCTTCTCAAGACAGCTGGACCATTTCTCACCTGAAAGACAGGAAGTAATGGCTGTCTTGTTCTGGAGCACTGGAGTTACCCCGTGAATTTCCAAGCGTGTCGGGCGTAGAATATGATGAGCCACAATAGCAGCAGATGTTACTATGTTACTATATTGTTATCTACCTACGCTACACAAGTAGCTGAGGACATACTATGTTGGTACTGACAGGAAGGGCGTTGGTATACAGCAAGTCGCCTCCCCGCTGCATAAGTAAGCTGCATATCACACTAAGCGGACGTTCAATACCACTGTCTACGTTGCAATCAAATCTTCGTGTGGCACCGTCACAGCGTTTGCTACAAAGCGGCCCCTCGAGCTGAGCTCATGCGAATCTCTCAGCCACGTCTATCCTTCTCCCAATATCCTTGCGAATCGTATCAGTCGAACTTGACGCTCATCTCCCCTTTCGGTCTCAGTAATCTCGCCATCTGTAACCCCCACGCCAAAAAGGTCCTCCTAGAACTTTTCTTCGAAGCATCGGACGTGCTGAGGCGAGGCGATAGAGTTTGTATGTGTATAGGAGGTCCTCTGAATCTCCTCTCGCATTCGCAGTCGGATAGCCGATGCACTCTGCTTTTTCTAAGGATAATACAGCACTGACTCGGAGCGTCGCTCGGAATTGGATGCACAAATCACGCAATGCTGGCGGATTCGGTGGTTAGATCAATATCTCGAGGTCTCTCCAAGCTACATACTCGTGAATCGCACTGTTTGTCCACATGCGTCATTCGGATCACCGTGCAGGTTCAGCCCGAGTGAGCATCCCTGCTGCATTCCTAATGTGTAGTCTTTCCTCGGACGTCGACGCCCTGCAAATATGTGTTCTACGCTCTACGAAATAAGACTCCTCCGAACCCGCCCCTAGAGAAATTCTTCGCAAGGTGTTTCCTGCCAAACTACTAGCACCACGGTTGGCTGCTCCCAAAGGCTCCCTTTGACATGTACGCGCTTCGATGTTACTTGGGCTGTTACTATGTGGAGAATACCTGTCGAACGAGATGTA
>QFEU01021516.1:0-18447 GCA_003316345.1 Tricholoma terreum
CAACCAGTATTCCTGACTCTCATTTTCGCAGCCGGATGAGTACATCACAGTATTTTCTCTCCGTAACTGGGCTAAGATGCGAGGAGATGTCCTTACAACAGAACAAGTGAGCTTCTCCCACAATCATGGGCATGCTAACCATCATTCCTCATAAAAGGTTTACATTCATGGGAAAATATGCATTGTGGATGACCGTCTTGCCATTATTGGAAGTGCCAATATTAACGAACGTTCCCAACGGGGAGATCGCGACTCTGAATTGGCTGCCGTCATCCGAGATACAGACATGATCGATGGGTGAGTTGATAATATAAGGTATAAACCTGCCCAACTCATACATCGCGATAGTACGATGGCGGGTAAACCATTCAAAGTCGGACGGTTCGCACACACGCTTCGCGTTCGCCTGATGCGAGAACATCTTGGGGTCGATGTTGATTCTTTGGACGAAGAGGCCCTCATGACGAATGACCCTGTGCAGCCTGAGTATGTAGAAGAGACACGAGATCCTGACACAGAGCAAGTCTACGGAAGGGAAGAAGGAGTTACGCACATTAAGAGGCGGCGACATCCCGTTGGTGCTGCCTTTGCTGAGGATACTCTGGATGCCGTGCGTCAAGGTGGGTTTCGCTCTTGCGTTTTCCACGTTGTACCTATGGTGTTGCTGTAGCGGGCCATGCAGCTGGAGAAACTATCTCTTCCGCAACACCCAGGGCTCTCCGAAAGGAGGGGTTTGTACACAACCAGATTGCCCAAAGCGCCGGAGACGAGACGATGGATGAAGAACGCAAGACTTTTACACGGGAAGGCGAGAAGGTGAAAGGATTTGCCAGCTCCGTTGTGCCGACCCTCGAAGAAAAAACGGTTGCGGAGCATCGACCACAGGATGATCAGATCGACGTCCCTCCAAATGACAAGGTGCAGCATAGGACGGTTGACGAAAAGTATGACGTGGCAAAGAGGTCGATGCATTATGCAAACGGTACCGCGAATGGGGTACCTCCAGAATCCCGAGCGGAGGACGGGACGCTGTTTGGTGCACCTGCAAACGCCGAGACATCTCCACAAACGGACGACCGGCCACCTCGTGCCTCGGGTGATGTTGATGAAGCAGAGAAGGCAGCACCAGGGGCCCGTGCTACAATACGGAAACATCTTAGTAACAATATATGGGCTCTGCCGACACCAAAACCTCGCGTAGACCCAGATGGCTTTGAAGATCCCATATCAGATGCTTTTTGGAAGAATGTCTGGGTTGCCAGCGCTGCGCATAACGTACGTAGTCCGCTTTTTTGTTCCTAACATCGCCCTCATCTCCCACCCTAGACGGAAATCTACCGAAAGGTTTTCCATGCCATTCCCGATGACCTGGTCACAACTTGGAAGCAATACAAAGAATTCATCTTGCATCACGAGAGGTTGAACAAAAGGGTATTTGTGCTGTCTACCATCCAGCTGATCCTAATTGATCCATGTTTAGCCCCGGGACAGTATGACCCCTGAGCATGTTGGTCGTGTTCCGTCTGAGTCTGGTGATGACGCTGCTCCAGGTTATGGGACCCTGCCTTTGCCAACGGAAAGCACAGATGCTATCTCAGTCGGGGGAGCACGACCGAGCAAGGACAGTAAGAGGAGTAAGAGCCCAGAAGAAGTCCATGAACTTTCATCAACCGTGACGCCCGCTGGAAGTTCAGAAAAGGAACCGACTTTGAAACCAAAACGATCCACCAAAGGTGTGGAGCCTTTTGAAAAATGGGAGCGCGACGAGATGGAGAAGCTTCTTGGTCAGTTGTGTGGTCACTTAGGTTTGTCGTTGAGCTGTGCGCGTCGAGCCAGAGAACTCATCACGGCTTCTCAGTTCTCTTCCCCAATCGCTTTTTAGAAGGTGAAGATATTGCCAACAACTTTCTCTTCAATGCCGACAGGTAGGTTTTCTTCGTTCCCTTACTCGCTCGTTCTGAAGTGTCGTCTTAGGATGTTGCCACTAGCCGTTCATGATTAATATTGAACTTGAAGAATCCCGATACCATACAATAGCATACCACGAAGCAGATACCATACAGGTTGCATTACATCATGATACATTCATCTGGGTTGTGGGCCGAAAAGGTTAAAGCCAGATAAGAGCTTAAAATATGCAAAATATTTTGTCATCTGTGTTGGATGACCCAGATAAAATTTTATCAACTGATGATGGAGTGTTAATCATTGATCAAATCTGTCTACTATGGTCATACTGGACCCCTGCCAATTTCCAGATGACTTACACTGGCATACAGTATGCATACTGTATCAAAGCAGGTATATTTGCACTTCAGCCATATGGGTTTGCAGGTTACTTAGGCTCAAGAAATGCTGACCACTAAGTAGCTGAAGTTTGAGAGGTGAACCCTGTTGGTCTTCTTTTTGCTTGCTCTTGATACTTTAGCTTTCTCATCTATGGTTCCATCAGTTAGAGCATAGTCAGCTTTAACATTAGCTGATGAAGGATGCTGGATCTTGATTGCAAACAAAATTGATTTGTGTTAATTAATTATCAGATAGCATCATATACATTTCTTATAACAGTTATATGATGAAGTAGCTACAACTACAAGTTCTTTGCTAGTATATCGGTTAGTACACGCGCCTGTCAATAATATGGTCGCGCGAAAGCTGGGTTCGACTCCCAGGCAGAGAGACTTTTTTCATGAAGACGACCAATCCATAACCTCCACTTTATCCTCCCGTTCACGTTCTAAGCATGCTTAAGTCTTAAGACTTGTGTTGCGCTGACTGATAGTAGGCTGTAGACAAATCGATCATGTGACACGATCTTGCCCTGCACTATACTACAACTCCAAGCACGGCCCAAGGCCTACTAGCGACCTTCTTCCGGTAGTAGAATATGGCTGTTTTGGACAATAACGACCAAGATCTGATGCAGCTCTGGGGTCTCATCACAGAACTAAGTGAACAACTCAATCGGAACCGCACCATTTCCGTCTCCCTGTATGGGCAAGCAGGGAATATCAAAGTGAGTATGCACCATGCAGTAGCGATAGTCGCTGATCATCAACCAGAACCAGGCCGTGCATTCTCAAACGGGTTTCGTCTTCCGTCGGTGCGTACTCATGATTCCTTCCCATGTCCGAATGCAAATTCGATTCATCATTCGTTTGGTCAAAGATTCAATTTGGACAAGACCAAAGGTTTGTACTGTCATTGTTTTCTTGAAGGAAACTCAAGGGGAAGCAACACGCACACAGAAGAATACGATGCCGAGCTAGAACGTATGAACACACACATGATCGCTGAGAACCAAGGCCTACAGCACGACAACAAGCAGCTCAGCACCTTGATCAAAGAATACGAACAAACCCTGGAGAACCTCATGAGTTGAGCTTCCATCTGCACACAACAATAAATGATATTGACATCAAGTCTCCTTCCAGGCACCTTCCGGAACCGTGCTGTATGTGCACAGCTTAATATCCGCATGGCTCATTGGGACTAATGTTACCATGATTATCTTTGCAGCAAGACGTGCAGGAGCGCGAACTATCGCTGATCCGTGAATACGAAACGAAATTGTTGGCACGACAGGAAGAAGACGCAGCCCATGATCTAGCTTCCAGTACAACTGTTTCAGAGTCTCTTCGGCGAATTTCGCACCTTCTTCGTCAGTTTCTCCGTACTCTCGGTGGTGAAGACCTAGACCTGTTGACAACGCAACCTGACGATGACGAGGACCGACAACCGTGGAACTCGGTATCAGCAGCAGATTATGCGCTTGAGAGAGAGATTGAGCTTGTGCGTCTGGAGAAGGAGAACGAAGAGCTTCAGCGGATGATGGGGCTCGTTGCGGCACACCCAAGGAGAAGCAATTCTGATGGTCGACCCACGTTCGAGCCTCCACCTCGGTCGGGGATACAACAACGCGTTTCGAGCATGAGTAGAATGGGTGGTGCTTCAGAGCCTGTGGGACCGTATGGGACATACAAACGAACGCGCTCACCAGGCTGAAGAAGTGCTCTTAGGTGTCCTTAATTTTTCGCCATTCCTTCTATCCCAGACTGACAATTTGCCCTTTATACAGCCATGGGTCATCTTAGTAGCTATGAGTGATCACCGATCTTGGGTCCCTTATTGCTCCTGCAATATTCCTAGCAACTGGACCCGCAAAGGTACCAGAACACTTCATCAGTGCCCATTTGATGCGCTTCGAAGAATTGAATAAGTGTAAGATCAGGTCATATGTAAAGTGATCCCCTCAATACCCGGGCCCGTTGATAGCCCAAATTGTCCAACGTATGTAGCTGAGGCAGCCAAGCTGCTGAGCTCTTCCGACGCTGTTCTTATGATCAGGGTCCGTGAATATTTTGATTCCGTTCGGCCACTAAGTGATCCGGAATTACCGATCGTCCCTGTGAAAATATTTTGGGTTGTGAATTAGAGTACGTGGTCGGGTTTCCCGGCCTAGGTAACTGTGCGTATCCGTGTTGTATCTACATGACAGCTAGGAGGGTGAAGGGAGGTTGGGTGATCCTGAAACTCCACGAGTCGCAACAGAAGTGATGATAACTCTCTGATTGATCGCCTTCATTATTTAATAAATAAAGGTACAACCGAGGAGTGCCTGGAATCCAACTGGGACTCTGCTTCCTGGAGTCCTTATTCTCCTCACTGACGACCAGAAGCTTGGATGTTCAGGCCAACAACGTTGGAGCGCGTATGGACGGAAGAACAGCCTCAGGTTAGTAGGTCGTACCCTCACTTACGTATTTGTCCGGTCAGCCGGTCCAAATCTGCTTCCGTTTCTGGCGCTCGTTACCTGACTCCTGACACTGTTTAAATCCTACAGGAGGGCTTTAATCGCGTGCAGGATATGTCGACTGAAACAGCATCCAGAGCTACTTCACCGAGTTCCCTGGTTTCTTTCCGGTTTGGCGCGCGCTCCGATAGTGCACATTCAAGAGCTGAACGGGGGGATTCCAAGGGCCATGGCTTCTTGTCTGGTGAAAGGATGCGTAGAGCCTCTACTCGATCAACTTCTAAAGACAAGGGCAAGGGGCCTCTAGATGGCAAGGTATCGGTCGACAGCAGCACAAGCCCTACTTTGACATCATCTAGTTTCGGTAAGCCCTTAACAACTGCGCGTTACAATATTCCATTTCGTGAGTACCAACGAGTCTTTGGAAACTTTCCGTAGGCGCTGGTTCTGCCTCTTCATCTCGGTACACTGCCCCTTCCTCGTTCATTTCATATGAAGTCATTCGCCCGTCGACAGCAGATGGGCACTCAGCAGGAAGCAGGAAGCCTCGCGGTAACCTGCTAGGAGCTGCTTCTGATGCTTTATCCTCCAGATTTGGTCGGAAGAGGCAGATTATACGGCAGTCACCAATGCCGATCATCCATCCTGATGTAATTGAAATTAGCGCGCCGCGTCAGGACGAGGAAGTTGAAGAGCGTGGCCGACTGAGGGATATGGCTGCGCAGTCTATTGGTCTTCCCGCCACAATGCACCCGGATACCCAGTCCCTAGACGAGAGCGTAGGAGAGGAAGAGGAGGAAGAGGAGATCAGGGAGGACGGTGTACTAGGCAACGCCGAGGCCAAGAATTCAGATACTGGCATTATGCGTTGGGGATCCATGCCAAATGTCGCCACAAAGTCTCCTCATGGCTCCAGCCTCTCCATCGTGATTCCTACACCTGCCCTCACGAACCGATTACGGTCGGGATCAGTACTGGCTCACAGCCGCAGCAATTCTTCTACAGCTGTTCCAGTTCCTGCATTTCCTACTGATGTTGCGGCTCTTGCCCAGTCGAAACAAGCGGCCATCGCTCTGTACAAGTACTACCCGCCTTCGTCGCTTCGAATCTTTGCATTATCTTCCAAGAATTGGAAAGCTCGACATATGATGCTTTCGTCATCGACCACATTAGTCGCACGAGGTTCATCTCCTCAAGCCTCATATCTTCATCTCTTTAAATCATCCAATGGTGATGAGAAGGAGATCGAGAGATTGGAAATCAATGAAGACAGCGTTGTTTTCGTCGCTGAAGCAGACGTAGGCGGGCGAAAGCATGTTGTTAAAGTCGGAGGTGTTGACGTCGGTGCTATGAAGAAAGAGTTAAACTGCGAAGAGGGCGGTCGCACCATGTGGTTCCTACACATAGCGGATCCAGCAGAAGCTCAGAAATGGATTACTATCATCAAAACAGCGATTCTTGGGCAGAGGTAGGTTTGGTCCATCTATCGCACACTCCTGCCGAGTCTCATGTGAAATTTGTTATCAGAACCATTCGTGCCGGTCTAGGGTTGCCAGCAAATACACTAGGGGGTATCGAACCTCGTGGAGATATGGATGTTATGCTCTCTATGCGTGCTCAAGGTTTCATCACCTCGCCCACACAGCGCCAATTCCACACACCGCCTCAGAGTCCCTCTACTTCGGACCATAATTATGCTTCATCGGTATATTCACAGGCAACCGCTTCTAAACCTGTTTCTTTGGGTCCCGTATCAGCCCTGAAGGGATTGTTCTCAGGATCTACGCGACCTCGTTCGGGTTCTCGTGCGGCAACAATTGCTTCGGAGCAACCGCAGTATGAGAGAGGGCCACCTGACGAGTCTTATGGCATTGCAAGCAGTCAACTCAGCAATGTCCGCACTGGCAATCCTTCTCCTAGTCCATTGGCGACCCCAATCATGGCCTATTCAGACATCCCGCTCTCTGATTCCATTTTATCTCCCGAACATGGATTGGAGCGCAAGATACTGACGGAGCGATCTGCCCCTCGGATGTCTCAGGTGCCTGCAACCGTTCTCAAGGATAGAGCCAACAGGGGACTTTCTTTGGGTGCACTGTCACTACAGCCTCCTCCCCGCAAGCGTTGGACATCAACAACAACAACATCCAGCACGGACACCGCGATTTACAGGCATATGAATGGAAGTTCAAGCCAAACCACCAACCCCGATAACAGAACCCTTGAGGGGGGGGCTGGGCAACCGGCGAGTCCTGGTACGGCAGGCTCCTCTCCCGACACACCTGGACAGAGACCCCGTTCCTCATCGACCCAGTCGGTTTCAACTTTGGGGTCGGGTGATATTACATTTAACACGGAGAGATCAAGCACCAGCACCAAGCAAAGCTCAACAAAACGATGGTCAAGGCAAGGTGTCTTGCCACGGCGATTGACTCCTCCCAGTGGCCCACCTCCTTCAATTCCAAGTAATCAGCCGGGTTCATCTCGGACCCTTCCTCATCCCTACGCTCGCGATCGGTCTTCCAGTCGAGCTTCTTCGGTCCGCTCCACCACCAGCGACAAGAGTTTCGTTTCTAACTTACCTTCGTTCTCCAAACGGGCTTCAGGTTCCTCAGCATTTAGTTTCACTACTTCAAACTCCTCACAATCTAATTCATCTCGCCCAACCTCGAGTCATATCAATAGATCCTCTATGCCACCACCCCGCCCCGCTCCCACATCTTCGCTCCCACCCGCGCCAGAACAGGATGTTCCATATTCAGACCCTGGTCCCATGTCCAAATCGTCTTTCCGCGACTCAGTAACCAATCGTGCCTTTAGGCTGTCGATGATAGCCCCTAAGCCTCCACCATCCTCTGTTCTGCCACCTCGTCCGGATGAACCTGAAGTTCGGTCGCATCGCCGCAACTCGTTCACCGGAAGCTACCCTCATCCGCCAGATCCTCCTTCTGCAATATTCCAAGCCATCTCGCCATTCCCTCCTCCACTTCGTCCCCTGCCACCTACTCCTCTTTCTACTCCTCCGACATCATCGACACCTCCGCCACGTCCGATTTCGCGCACCTCCATCAAGCAACGGCTACGCATACTGAGTGCGCCGTCGCCTTCGGTTCAGGCAACACGCGAGGCACCCAATGAAGATCTGCCTCCAACCCCGCCATCAACAGCACCAACTGGAGGGGTTCCGACATCGTTTCTTGCAACACCAATAGCGCAAAGGATCACGCCATATCAAAACGAGCCGAGTTTTTTACAAATTCATACGCCCCTTGCTTCGTTTTTGCCGCCACCTCGATCTCTTCCAACTCCTCCCGAGCAGCTTCCAGAGCTCACGTCGTTGTCTCCGCCACCAAGGCGCGGTTCAAAACGCATTGTTATGGAATCGAAAGACCCAGTGGCAGAAGACGAAAAAGCTTCTGTAGAGGGTGAGCAAAGGCCTATGTCACTATCTCGTCCGGGTTCTGTCGTCTCTCTCACGATCGTCAGCATATAGTACTATATAGTATACCGCCGCACATCATAGCTTGTAGAGGTTTTCAATCAATTGTTAGCATTCATGTTGTATGCATATATGCATATGAAATCAACTCTTTTCCTCGATGGAAAGGTGAATGGGATACCAATTACTGTAGCGATGTACAATTTACAGGTAAGATACATAGAGGAAATAAACATGCGACCGATGAAGCAATGAACCAATCATGCGAAACTATTCTCCACATCAGCACTGTCTTCACCTTGTTCCAGGTTAGCGAACTGTGGATAATGTCATTCTCAGGTACAGATGGGAGAGAACCATAACACTTACTGTCAGGAAAGCCGCAGGTCTGTGTTCTTCAGCCCAGAACAGAAGTGGAGTATCGAGCGTCATAGCGTAGCTGAGATTTGGCGACCACAACTGTGTTAGACCAATTCCATAATTCCAAACACGTCCCTCCGGCACCAGAGTCATGCCGAGGATGCGATCAGAGAGCAACAACTGCACCCTTTCCGACATGTTGGGATTGAAGCCCTAAGGTCACATCAGTAAACAGTCATCGAGTTTGTTTATGTGGAAGGAAATACCGGAGGATTTGCAGAATTGTCCGCGTTCTTTCGTCCCCATTCGAATCCAGCAACCGTCAGGCCATGGGCAGACAGCGATACAGAACCTGGGGTGAAAGATGCAGTGATGCATATCGATGAGGATCCCCACTCTGGATGGTCCGCCATTATTTTGGCTTGAGTAGTGACATCAACTGGGGAAAGGTGAGAAATCTCCAGAGCTTGCGTTTTTATCCAGCCCAGCGGCTCAAGGTCTTTCAATAGGAAGTCATCCTTGGGGAATTGTGAAGGCAGTTCAACGCTGTTGTTGCTGCCTCGCTGAGGAACCCAGGCAACAGCCTATAGGGGGGGGGAAATGGTCAAAAAAGGTAGAATTTATGGACTCTCATACTCACTTTAATCTCCTTTACTTGCTTGTTGTCGGGAGGAGAGACGCCATACAAAAATGCAGATACTTGGGTACGAAGGTCGGCAGCAGTAATGAATGCGCGAAGGATATTCTTGGGCAGAACGTATGTGTATGAGCCTGCATCATCCTTAACGTCGTCATTCGAGACATAGATATGCTGAAGACGAAGAGGCAAGTGTGTGGCCGAGATAGCACGCACACGCCAATCAGACTTGCTGCTGAAGATTTGCTGTTCGTAGTTGGTGGCTAAGAAGGTTTGCATCAACATCTTCAACAATCTAGCATATGATACCAAATCTCACTCGTAACGGTTTGGATTGTGTCACCGTGAACATTCGTAGTTTGACTGTCAGAGAAAGGTCATGAGAAGAATTGTGGATGGATGATAATAAGCTTACGTCTGGACAGCGGTAATCTGACCCTGGGCTTCCGTGCTCCTTTCCAATTCAGCCATTTGTTGACGTTGGACCGAAGGCGCTGCGATTTCTTGACCCAGAATGATATCCCGAACTTCACTGACAGTCAGGGATGCAATATTGACACTATTACGCTTGCCGAAGTCCTGAAGGAAAACATTAGCTTGAATGCTATGGACAAAGATTTCCTACGTACAGCAAGGATGAGTTCCTTCATCGCAACTTCGACTTTGATCCATTCCTCGTCACTGAGTGTCGGCCAAACAAAGTGAGGCTCTGTAATGGTCGATTTGTCGGGATGGAGAATGATTTTCGCCTTTTCGTTATTGACATGCAAACCACGGAGTAGTAATATGAGTCGAGAAAACGCAGTATAGCTGGAGATCGACTTCAACCAATCATCTGTTGTGATACATCAACAAAAAATGATTGGCCAGATCAGAGCGAGAGGCTTACCATATAGACTAAACAACACCATCTGGGGTTGTGTAGCTCGCTAGATTTGATTATTATTTGGATGCGAAGAAGAGAAGAAAGCCGCAGTCATACCAGGATTAGATCACCAAATTTCTCCATCTTCATACATGCTTGGAAAGGCAACTGAAGCTCGCTGCCCTTGATCACAATGTTGGGGAAATCGAGCAGATGCACTTCCAATGGGTCTGAAGATACATACCATTAGATATCTCATGCAATCTGATGTTCCTAGCAGACGTACCCAACATGCCCTTCCTGGTTACGATGACCTGCTTTGGCTGTTCTTCAACAGGAAGCGACCGAACCAAAGCCGCAACTTCTTCAGCAGTCTTCCACTTTGCTAATTGACCCAATCGCTTTTGACCAGCCCAAACACTAGTGTGGATCACCTTCAAGAACAGCTGACCCGAACGAGGATTGAAGATGAAGATGGCTCCATCTGGAATTAGTGATATGGGTAAGGGATCCAAACGTACGAAAAGGAGAACAGCATACTGATTGGTTTGGTTGTTAAATTGCCTTCAAATGTTTTGTGTCTATAAAACACATGAGTACACGGACATGGCATCTGGCTTCAGACATACATTGTCACACGATATACGTTCGTGTCGTCAACAAACCCTGGTAAATGTTTAACGGAAGTTCACCTATGGAACAAGAAAAGACATACAGATGATTTGATTGGAAAAGAGCTCAGAGTAGTTCTAGATCATCGATCTCATCAGCAAGCGAAGCATGCATGCACTCCAGAAGGTAACATACTTGGCTATTTAGGTAAGGTTCGGTCGGCTCTGACGAATAAAGCTGCAAGCCTTTACGAATTCGCTCCCGGAGGACATGACATGCTGGATTGGCTTTCATGATTTTAGCCAACGCTTGTTGAATTAAGGGCTTCATGCCCGGGAACCAGTTTCCATAAGCGGACCACAGGTTGTAGGCCAAATCCATTCCAATCATGACTCCAGTCGGAGATGGATATATGCTCATAGAGTCGGAGACCTATGGAAAATTGAATGCCCGAGTCCTCGCAGCAAAGATATAAACCTACATAATCCAAGAACTTCGCACGGGTGTATCGCTCGATGTCATGAGTATCGAAATCACCCCAGCGAAGTTGTACATCTATCCAGTACTTATTGCTGGTGGTTCCGTCGAGTACGTCTTTTACCTGTGAAGATATAAATTGAGAGTGGAGACAAGACAATTCAGCTAACGCCACTCACGTCAGTAACAAGTGATGGTCGAGAAATATTCCACTGCCAGAACGAAACAAATGAGTGTGTTGCCGGAACCCTTGATCGAATATACCGACCTTGTATGCCGAGAAAAGGAGGATATCCGCACAAGACGAGTTCATCTTGTAACTCTTGCGGGGATGTATAGTTTCCTTTTGAACTGTCTCGATTTGAAGTGGCTCAAGTTCTTGATCGAAGACCTGGCATAAATCCATCACAACACTTTCATGGACTTGAGAAGAGATATCAGAACGGAACTACAATGTTATATTGCAGAGAGACGCACTTTTCTGCCACAAGTGAGCACGGAAAATCTGTATCAAGGAAATCTTCAACGTTGGAATTTTGCCGTGCCTTAATTGAGGTCATGAACCAATAAACAGAGTGATTTGGGTAAGGCTCACATGAAGATGCCCGTCAAATCCAGCTGCACTTGGAATCCGACGTATACATTAGCACGATTGATGGTAGGACTCCACCACAAGGTAAATCGACGATTGGGAATTTGGTTAAGACCAGAACGTTGGGCGTTGGTGAGTTTCTTGTATCGCATAGATTCCTCAAATCCAGAGGCTTTCTCCCAGAACAAACCTATCAAAGTGTAAGAGAAATCACCTCAGAAACCCCATTTAAGTTACGTACCTTCCCAAGTGGGGAAATAAGTGCCCTTGAACAAAGTATGTTCCAGAATTCCCTCCACACCACCAAGCGCAGCAATAACGTCAACACGATAATTGTTCAGTTGCCAGAGTTTCCCATCATGCCGTTGAGATGTCCACCAAAATGGATTACTGTATAAGGGAAGACAATGAAGGTCAACATTATGGATCGAATTATGGAATACGTACTGTTTCAGCAGTTGATACTGCTTCCAGTCAGTCCGCACTCGCCAACCACGGTCATACGCTAATCTAAAAGCATAGAATGATTAGGCATGTGATTCAAAGAGCTAGGTAGCGCTCACGTGTGGCGATCCTTCTGAAAGAGCGTATTTATACGAGGAATACCACGATCCCAGCTGTCTTCGAGATCTTCGAGAGTAAGACGCCTATTCTGTGCATTTGCTTCCTTTCGCTTCATCGAGTATTCGGACCAGACTCGAGCCGAATCCAGAAATTCAGCTTCCCACGGCTGCAGGTAACGATACAAGTTGGGAATAAGCTGATCTTCTTCATGTGTCATCCCAGCACGGAAGTGGGTAACTAATACAAATATTATTTCATTATTTTTCACCACAACAAACACATTCAACTCACCAGCAACGTCTGTTTGCTTAGACCATCGAAGATCACTCTGGGGGATCAGGACATGCCCCATGGATAACATTCCAAGACCACCCAACTCCTGCGAATACATCTCAGTGGATGGGCTTGGGTAAAACGGTTCGGACTTGGACAGACCTTTGGGGTGTAAAAGACAACAGGAGGGAATCTGGAAGGCATTTTACTGTTCAATCCAATCTTGACACGCGTCTGGATTTTGTTCTCGGCTTTCACAAGGGAGTCAAGGAGTTCATTGGTATGGATCACGGCCTCCCGATAATAGGTCATCAACCCGATCAGGGCGGTATTCCACTTGTTGACAATCTTGGAGAATGTTGTAGAACCTGAGCTCATTAGGACCTGACGAATCCGATTGTTGAACTGTTGTACACCTAAACATATGCATGTTAATTGAAGAACATTCGAATTAAAAAAGGCCTGACCCTCGTCGGATACACGGAGGAATGCCTGTGCTGTGCGCTCCTTCGTCTGTTCATTTGTCAAGTTCCAGACTGCATCTTTCAACGAGAATTGTTCACCCCCCATGGTGCGAATCTTTGGAAGGATACGGATTTCAAAGCCACACATGGAGAAGAGAAGTTGAGGGTTGTTCTGTGAGTAGACGCTGACGAATGTATCGTCCCATTCGATTGTTGTGAGCGACCTTGGTAAACTCTGTTTGACATTCCAGAAGACGGCACGCCCAAGATTGACATCGTGTTTGATGAGCCTCATGCGGCAATCCCTTGGCCAACAACGCTTATTGTTGTATCCAATGACGTTGTTGTTCGTAGGATCTGGATTGGCCGAAAGGTAACGTTGGATGAGGTCTCGAGATTCATCGGCAGTAAACCGGAAAAGGATGTGCAGCCTGTCAACATAACGCGAGTAGAGTCGGATAGGATGCCGAGTCTCAGTAGCCGAGTCTCGATATTGCAAGAAGTTATTCGGCATTTGAGGTGGACCGGCCATCTCACTTGCGCGTTGCAGACCCAAAATAAGCAAGTCAAGGACCAGTCCGTAGTACTGGAAGACGAAGGCAGAGAACTGAAGTCCACGAATGAGACCAAACGCGTTGGTGTGGGCCATGTCTATTAGAAGTCAACAAAAGGAATAGATAGATAGGAAAAGGCAAATATACCTTTGTAGGTCAGGACTGCAATAAAGGATCAGGAACTGAATGACTCCGACTTAAAGACACAACTTACCGGTATTGTTCTTTGCTGTGATATAGTCTGCCAAGTTGTGATCAAGGATGAGACGAAGAAGACGATTCAGCAAAGTCAAATCAATCTTCTCATACACCTTCGAAAGCACAGTCTCCATCAAGACATTGCATTCCCCTTCACTGGTTTCCCAGATGTCAGTCAAGTTGTTGATGCCTTGGCACCACTGTCGTAGTAATCATAAGCGTGACATGGGATACGACGATCACTTTCAATTTGTACCTTATAAACAAGCAATGGCGGGGGCTCCGTATCCTGCATACCACATCTCAGCAACAACAGTCGGATGAATTATAACATGACATACGGCAGGCTTGATCCAAGCAGGGAAAAGGCCACGCTTATCAGCTCTGAATCAAATGCCATCAGCCACGAGTAACAACCCCTGAGGAACGACTTACTCGAAGAAAAGGAACTGATCCAGATACTAAAAACGAGACATGACAATTAGACGAAACTTGCAATAGTCCGTTTTCACTCACTGCATCCGTAATCTTCTCAACAGGTTCGATGTCGTAGCATGGGATGAGCTTATCATATGTGTCGAAGAATTCTATGCCAGACTCCTTGAAGGCACGCTGGGTCAAGAGGAGTCGTTTGATGCGAGAAAGACCTGGTGAGGCGTCATCAGGCTCATAGAGGTGACGAGTAAATAAGAATGCTAACATTCATGAGGATTGTCATAGGCTTGTTCTATCAATGCCAATTCCTCACGTTGGGACTGGTTCAAACGACCTGTGAATTGACATGAATGAGTAAATGATAGGAAGGGAAGCAGACACGTTACCTTTGACTGAATAAGCCTCCTTCAACTTCTCGAGAGCAAGTACCAGCAACTTTGTATCATGCTTGTATGAGAGAGGCCTGCAGGGTTTTAGTCAGACCAGCCCGCGCTTAAAACATAAATAAATCATACGGGAAGGGGATAGGAGCAAACTTGCGACTTTCGAGCCAGTGAACGGTAGCAGTGTAGATAGCAACAGCCTCTTCAGCACTGATATAAGGACCATCTTTCAAGTAACCATGCTGCCTTTCCTGTTCAGCCTTCAGATACAGACCTAGTAGAAGCAAGATGAGTAAAGAGATATATTGCTGTGGTACAGACATACGAGTGAGGCGCCCAAGATTCTTCTTCACAACCGCCTTGTCGACAGTCGCACCACGCCGGATACGTTCACGATTATAGTGGGCGACACTGTGATGAGATGAATGAAGAGCAAAATGATATTTATAGATCCACGCACGAGCACCACCAGTCAGCCTTGCTCTTGATGTACCGCAGGATGATATTCTCGATTGCTGTAGGCATACCCGGGACCTTCCAAGGAACTAGACATGAAATTATTGGGAAACCCGAGACATCCTGAACATAAGTTGCAGACACTTACTGTTCGCCTTCCAGCACCTCCATGCTTCCGATAGATGTTGCAGGATCGTCTTCGACTTGTTCTGCTTAATTGATTCCGGCATCATGTCCAAAATATCATGCATGACAGCCGCCCGCAATTCCAAATCGTAATGAGATTCCACTCGCTGCTTCGTCACGGTCTTCGCAATCCCCTTACTATTCCGTCCTTCAAACTGTCGAGCAAGTAAATTACCAAGCCTAAAGAGGTTGACGATAAATCAGTAGCACAGTAGTGAATCATACAGAACACACACCATCGTTCCAAAAGCGGTACAATCCCACGCATGAAGAACAACCAAACCCGCCAGCCTGGTGCCCAGAATCCACAACCAGGACCCTTCCCAACAGGGCCTGTGTTGAACCGATAGTAGATCAAATGCTTCAAATCCTTGGTCATGCGCACTTGCCTCATGAGCTGGAAGAAGACGATTCGGTGAGCCATCTCAAAGCAAGTCCGTGGTGAGACTAACCTTGTACTTATATCGATACATGCCAGTCAAGGCGCCGATGTGCCCAAAGATATATTGCAGTGCATCGGCAAGCTGGAAGGCATCGACATTGCCGAGGCGGAATTGAACGTGAGCATCGACGACAAGCTTGGTGAGGCGAAGGATTTCACGACACAAATGGAAAGCATTTCCGAAACGTGACTTCTTGCGTTCCTTCGTAGTCAAAGTCCTGAGGACACCGTCAACGACAAAGAATCACTTAGAGATGGAATCAACTTACTTCACAGGCTTCAAGTTCATATTATAGTCAAGGTGGAGATAATTCAGGTTCTACAAGAATTTGGTGAGCGATAACTTTAGCAGATGAGACACCAGACCATACCTTTCGGTGAATCAAGAGATTAAGCATGTTGTAACCCTGCCTGCAAACCTGCAACCCGGCTTCAACCCAATCCAGCTTCGTCGTCTGGAAAAACTTCGTGGCCTTCAGCTGGCGGAACAAGTTCTTCTTCGTCATTGCTTTTTCCGGCCTCGTCCTCAACTCATTGAGAACGAAACATTTTAGGAGTTTTTGATACGAAACACGGACTTTGACCGGTTGGTTCGGCGGACAATGCTCAAGATACCAATTCTTCACTAACGGTATATCCTGAGCTCTCCTCATCCTCCCGGAACGCCGGCCGTACGGCTCAGGTGCCCACCAGAGAGCGATACCGTCAGCCGTGAGGTCAGTCTCAAGTTCTTTCTCTTCAAGGAATGGGGCAACAACATCCGGCAGCTCGAATTCGTCGTCCACACCATTAGGTCCAAAAATACTGTCCTCGTGGGACACCAAAGGCGTATTCTTCGGAACATGACCGCGCAAGGAGATTGGATTGATGAGAGGGTCGAAGTAAAAAGCTGGCAGATCTGGATCGTCCGTCCGGATGTAGACGTTTTTGGGGGAATGATAAGGAGAAATTTGCACGGAGCGCGGTAGAGAGTTATACAGATGAGGGAACGCCACCTTGTACTCGGTCCGAATCTGTTGTCGAATGATGATCTTGTTAATATCGTTGAACTCGTTCCAATCCTCGTCAAAAGTATCCATGTCTCGGTAGAGGGGCTCGAACTTGGGACCACCAGGAATGGCCATGTTCAAGGCTTTTGCAGTAAAGAACGCCTTCTTGTCGAAAAGGTAACTGGCGTTTGAGTCAGGTTGATCTGAGAGAAGGTTACGACCGAGGCGATAGAGGTTGGCCATCACTGATAGTGGAAGAGACCAATACTTGTACGAAGGTCCATTCACCGCAGGAGTGTCGATGAGAGGTTTTGGGTCGTAGAACCAATCAATTATTGCAGCGTCTTCCTGCGCTTCCAACTCGAGTTGGATGGCTTCGAGCGGATCCACATCCAAAACATTGTCTCCATAATCCAGCGGAGGCTCTTCATCGTCAAAAGGCGGGAAACGCATACGCTTAAAATGCCTACGATCCCGCTTTTCTCTCCGCATAGCAATCCACATCGTACTCCATTGCGCATGATAGACGGGTTCGATGACCCGAGGGATCTCGTTAACAAATGTAATTGCACCGGTGATGTGATAAAGGACTGGAACCTCGCGAACTTGTTCCCATGGATATGGGATGTTTTCGAGGAGCTTCATGACAGCATGGGGAACATACTTCAGAGCACCGAGGTGGACGCGTTTGTCATTACGGAACTTGCGGTTGCTCATGTCACCATGGTCTTTGATGATTTTGCGAACGTGTTCGGGAGGAAGGTCCTACTAAAGAGTGAGTTCAACAGGCGCGTAAATTTTGCGCAACGGGCGAACCTGTTTCCCCATATCAACGTATCCACCTCTCCGTTTTTCACCATATCGCTTTCTCTGCATCTGTACCCATTTCATCGACTTCTGTGCAAGGACTAGTGGACAACGTCAAATGTTGAAAGCACTGTACTGGCACAGAAAGCTTACCTTCTGGAGGCATTTGCGATCCAGAAGTCTTAGTATGCCCAGGAGGCATGCCAGGAGGCGGCGGGGGCACAAAGCCAGGAGGAGGAGGGGGGAAACTCATCTTGTGGACGTCGCTAGTGGCAGTCGAGAAAAGAGTTGAGGCTGATGTAAGCGCGCCCTGGATTCCTTTCACTAGTGCACGGACCTGCTCCAAAACTAAGTAATAAAGTATGGCAGTTCCATGCCACATTTCTGTTTAGTGTTAAACGAGCCTCTACAAGGGTGCCCGCACTACCGGGTCCTTCGGTCTCGTATGCGCAGACTCATTTGTTGTCGGAATATCGTAAAGTGGGCAACCTTTCTAGAAGATGGGTTCCCCGCATTTGGGCTTCAGGTGCACAAATCGACGCTTTCTTTGTTGTAAACTAACTCAGTTTCGTCTCGTCGCATCGACAATTAGTCAAGATATCGATCTGTTGCTGGTGTCACGACCAGAACGAGCACATGTAAGTCTATACCTCTCCAACTAGTTGTGTTGTACCCCTTAAGCGATAATATCATCCTTGGTATACTGCGTGATTAGATACATGGAAGATGTAGGATCCCGAAACCCTCACTAAAATGATATCACCCTAAGTCCCTTTGTCAAATAAATCAACTGCAACCGAACCATCTCACTTGTACTACAATCGCAGTGACGATCCCCAGAATAGATAGGAAGGAGGCGAGTCCTCGAACCTCCACTTGAATTTTCAACCTGAGATCTGACATCAATCAAATCCGCATGCTGACACATTTGCCTCCACTTGTTCCTTCATCTGGCGATGAG
>QFEU01021517.1:0-14413 GCA_003316345.1 Tricholoma terreum
CTATCAGCCCTGGCATGCTCCCTGAAGAGACCTCGAAACGATGATGCCAAGCATGATGCTGGGCATGCTCCAAAGAGAAAAAAGTCAACTAGCTCTGGTATTTGATCTTTTGTATGACAGCTACAAATCCTCGTGTGGATGTTTTATGTGCTTAACTGCCTTTTTATTAATCCTATGTTGTATCTCTAGTCACCAGCTTACCCACGACCTGTTATCTCTATTTCTACACAGCCTTAGAATGATATGTTGGGGTTTGAAAGCTAGAAGCATTCTCAAAAATACTTGCAGGTTGAAGTAACGTAGTCGAAGATGGCTGCTGGGTTCTGTCTGAGATAGTACTGATAGTAGCCTTATTTCTTATTTTTCCCCCTTTTATGTTAGGCCGGGCGGCCGGTTGAGCGCTTGCTTTTTTGTTCGCTCGTGATGTAAAGGTACCAGCCTCGGTACCTCTATCTCTACGAGGTTCCAGCGTCGGCTCCCTCAGTGCTTTGGGTGAGGTTTCTAATTACCATTCATAACAATGTTTTACTTCGCTGACATATCTCTAGTTCTGCATATGGTAGGCTTTGCCGCAAACATTGAGTTCTCGTAACTAGGTTTCCAATACGATCCCATCCATTTCAAAGTCATGGAGCTGAATCTCCTTCAAGTTGTTGAGCATCCTGAACAAGTCTCTCATGGTTCGTTTATGGTTGGAAACACACAGTGGTCAGTTACAGGGCCCCATGACATCGCAAATCGAGACGAAATCCCCGAATACACCTGCATATCTTATACTTGGGGACCAGATAGAGTTCCGCATCCCTTCAGGCAGGGAGCCAAGTGCTCAACACATACACTTCCTGCTTTAGCTGCTGCAATATCAAATGACATCGGACGCACCTTCTGGATCGATGCCTTCTGTATTCCGCCCGATGAACCCGCGAGGCAAGCCACATTGGAGAGCATGGGTTATATCTACAGTCGCGCGAAGTATGTCGTCGTTTCCTTTTCGGATGCCACCTTTGCTGCTATGAAGCAAATCACTCAATCTGATAAATTGGACGATGCTCTTCTCGACATCTTGGAGCGTGATGAGTGGGCGATGAGCGTTTGGACATATCAGGAGGTCATCAACGGTATGCAGGTATACTGCGTCTGCGAAACACTCTCGCGTGGGAGCATTGATGTCACTCAATTCTTCAATCATGTTGGATACTCTCTACAACAGTACAAAAACCGCAACGGTATTGACGCAATCGCCTTGGCGGAACGATTTCCTCACCTGAGCGCGATGGAGGATCTCTTTGCCGACTGGCAGTTAACTGCTTACACAAGACCCTCGGCACTGCAGATCATGGCCAACATGAACCGCCGCGTGCATCGCTCGCCCATAAATTACTTCTATGCCATGATTGGTTCCGTCACCCAGGAACCCTCCAGTAGGTCCATGCGACGCACAGTTGCTGACATGGCGGAGCTTTTCATGGCAGTATGCGAGAAAAAGAATGATTACTCCTTCATCTATTCTGCCACTGATCGCGATACCCAACCTGGGACACGCTGGCGCCCCATTGCTGGCCACCTTACTTCGATCATACCATGGCATTCCTCAGGCGAGGCACAGAAAGCCCACAGAGACTCGCAGGGTTTATGGTTGGAGAACATGTTGACTCTTCGGCCATCTCACGCCCTAAACCATGCTGCAAAGGAGATCTTCACGGGCTGGTTACGCCCCAACCCGAGCATCGAGTCCGATGCGCAGATTGCAGAGTGCGTGTATAGTGCCTTGAAAAGGATGGGTTACAAAGGGAGCAGCAATTATGTAATTGTGGAAGGAGGGATTTTCTTCCCGTGGCATACGGTGCAAGCTCCAGCTACCGCTCTGGTGGCGAAAAGCATTTCCTGGCCTTTTGGTGCTCCGGGACTGCTGGTGCAGAACACGCAGGAATGGACCGAGTACGTTCCAGGCGTGTTTGTAGGTTCAATGCGTGCAGGTGCCAGCGCTGTGCTGCTTGAATAGTGTTGTACACTGGATGTAAGTTCGAAACATTGGTAGTCAACGTAGCTCTAATCCTAACAACATTCCCGTTTTACTCAGAAGGTCTGGTAGTTTTTAGCTGACCCACGTCATACCACAAATAATGTCGAGTGACAAGCTGAACTTTTGACGGGGGTTGCGCTTTGTTTCTGCAGTCTCGTAAGTACTACATATTTCCTTAATATGACCCTCCACAATGGTCCCCCCATGCACATTGTATCTGTACGAATCCCTAGTCCACTAGCATGCAGCCCACTTTCCACCCTTCTCGTCTCTCGCCAACCCCGCTTTCCGTCCCTGTCGTGCTAAATACGCAAATAGTGGCTTGGCAGTTGATGCAAAAGGTGGCCAACCATATTCCCCACTCTTCAGATATGAGCTTGGTTCCCAATACTGCACCTATCCATTCCCCCCTCATATACCATGTGTCGTTTTGCGATCGTAGTTTGTAACTTAGTTTCGTTTTTACTCTTCCTCCTCGGTATAAGACTGCTCCAGCGCCTATCTTTCCTTCCATTTCTGAGCCATCATTTTGTACATCTGTAATTGCGTCGTTGACTGTGCTTGCCATGTTTATTTTGATGTCCGGTTTCCATTTTGTGTCTTGTCGCGTTTGCTTTGATGGTTTCAATTAGTTGTAGCTTTATGTCGTATGTGTGCATGAGATCATGTAGTGTGGTTGGGTGTTTGTATTACCCATTCTTGTCCTTATGCAAGAGTGGCTGCACATTGTCCTTTCCAGTTCAGCTTGTTGTCGACGATTATTCGGATGTGTCTCTGGACGGGACGCGTTGGTCGCCCAGTGTTAGTGCGCATCGTGGTAATGGTATTCGTTTTTTGGGGGGTTGAGGGCATGTGGGGTCATCTTTCTTGCAATATCGAGGAGCTGAAACTTTTCCATTCCGGATTCGCAGTTGTACTCCTTTGCCCATCTGAAGACTCCTTTCGCTCTGTTCATAATGTTCCGTAGTTTTTCGTGAGTTTCGGAGAAGTTCTTGCCAGTTACGATTACTACTGCGTTGTCCATGAAGAGGAGTATCCATTCTCCTAATTTGAGGATAGGTATCTTTAGTAGGTCAGCATTGTATAAGAAGTGGCAGATGCCCGAATATGGGTCTCCTTGGCCCAAGCCATTGTTTACCAAGAAAGCTAGTCGTCGAATGATAAGGTTGTTTGGCGGTTTCCTAGGCGTCGTTTCATCCACTCCGTGTATGATAACCTTTAACAGGCGGTAATGCCATGGTCCTTGCGTATGACGCATGTTCCAAGTTTGACGAGTTGTCATTGTGGGCAGTTGAAGCCTCGGAGAAAGAAGCACCGAAACGTTTAATGTTGGTATTATGCTGACATTGGGGACAGGGAACGACGCAAGTATGTCTACCGGAGGATATACACGGTTTTGGGACCTGGTCCCATGCACATAAAGCATTAGGCAGTGAAATCGAATTTGGGAGAGGCCGAGCCGGGGAGCGACTCGGAGTAGGAACGCTACCGGGAGCTCTGCAGGCTCCGACTCGCTGACTCGCGCACTGAGGTTAATTGGTGCTTCCAAGTTGATGGGTAGACTTGTAACCACTCCCTCGTACATGGGCAAGCTCGATGTTTGCCCGTGTACTATCGGTCACCAGTCTAGTTGATGGGAAAGTTGATTGAGGACCCGACAGTCGACACGTCCAGAAGTTTCCGTGAGACGGTACTATTCAGCTTGCTTGTCTGGATGCTTTTCTCGACTACGCTACTAATTGGATGGCAACTTGACAACTGTGTACATCGAGCTCACTCATTGTGTATCAGTTCCTGCCCCCCATCATCGTCGATCTGTTGGGATCATCGGACAATCCGGCGCATTGTCGAAACCTCGCTCAATGGATCCGTCCAATATGCAAAACGTGAATCAATACTTTTGAATAGCTGAAACCTGCCGGTAGACAAACTTCAAGTTGTGCTGAACCGAAGAATATGATGTTCATCATGGAAGGCTGAAATCAAGATTCAAGAACGCACGACGCGTATAGGATAGCCCGAACCAGAATATCCCAAGTACAGCTGTAATATCTCCACTGTTTCTAGGAGACTAGGACCAGCGCAGTGTGATGAAAGATTCCATTTCGAGGCTGAGTAGTGCACGTGTGCGTTGCGCCAATAGCGCTTGCGATTTTTATTAGATTTTAGGCATCTACGTCAATTTTAGGTATAGGTGTCTGCGAAGAACAAATCGCAAGTATTATGCATATATTAGGAATTCCCCAGATATGATCAATCCATGTTAACGTTAGCAATGAGTCGGGTATCATCATCATCCAATACATCTCTTTCCCTGCCATCTCTTCAGAACATCATCAGTACATCATCCCGCCCTAGGCAGTTCCGTGCCTCCTTAACGCACCGGGCCGCTCCGCAATCCTCCTCCCTCTCGCAATCTTCTCCGCAATCCGCTCAACCACACCGCCCTCCTCACCTTCCTCCTCCAGCGTCTTCTTAATCAAAAGCTCCATACCAGAGTCTGCACTCCCACGACGCATACTCGACCCAGCAAACATTGTCGGCGCAATATCCGGGTTAAACTCGGGCAGCCGCTCGTTCCGCAGGTCGAGACGCTGTCTGTAAGAAGAATCAGAAAGTGTTGGGGGAAAGAGACAAAGAGAGATGTACGTACGCATCAGCAAAGCTCCTGATCGACCTCCCAATCTTCGCACCCTGCACTCCAAGTGCATCGGGTTTGACACTTGTGGATGGCCCAGCCCCGTTTGTGACCTCACCCATCGCCAACTCTGTAGCGTTCTCGCTCTCCTGCCTATATCACCAAAACAGATGTATCAGAAAACCAATAACAACCTCTCCAGGTCAAGAGGAATCAAAGATGGAATACAGACCGGAGCATTGTGAATACTTTTTGCATCTTTCCGACGGCGAGGATCTTGTTCTTGATTTCCTGCCGCCGCCGTTGGATTTCCTCGGGCGACGGTGCAGGTTCAGCGGGCATCTCCTCTGCTCCCTCGAGGCTGTCGGTGTCCGCATCCGTTAGTTCTTCCTCGCTACACACGCTCAAGACGGCCAGCAGCATCTCAGTAACTGCAGATTAACACGGCTGAGGAAAAAGACACGTTATCAGGATGGCAGGAACGTACTTTTGGCGCCCACGAAGGGTAGACTCCAGGTAAAGGCGTTGTTGAAATTAGGAAGCCAGTACGGATGTGACGAGGAGTTATATTGCCTTATCGTGATATTCTTGTTCGCGTACTTGAGGACCGCACCGCGGTTGTGGTAGAAATCGAGATAATTAGGGGCAGAGAATATGGTGATCACGGAGGGGAACTTCTTGGTGGGCGTCTTGCGGTACATCGTGTATCTGTCGACGACCCCTTGTCAGCACTGAGATGGATATGGAAGCGGACACGTGAGTACCCCGCATCTTGGGCTTCATGTCCACGAATGATGCCCAGCAGTCCGTTACGCTCAAGGAACTTGCATGACGCCTCGTACCTGAAGACAGATTAGATTTCGAGTAAAACGACAAGACGCTCACGTGAAATAAAAGGAGCAACCTCGTGTTGAGTTTGGAAGGAATAGCGTGCCAGGAGGTAGTCCTGGGCCATGGTGGGAAGGTTCGTGCTCATGCCCGTAGTTGGCTATCGGGTCGCACCAAAGTAGATCACACAATAGCCCGTCATTCCCGGGTTCCGTAAATCGATTTATCTGCATGATCAACCCGGTTGGCTAGTAGGCGACACAATAGTGCAGAAACGCACCTTGTTGACATCGCTGAGTTCCAGTAATAAAGGTGAGATACCACCATGGACACAAAAGAAGCGACCATCGACAAGGGCAGTGATGGGGAGAGCGCAGAAGGATTCTATACATGCTTCGTACACGCGAGAGGAGTATTTATGTAAACCTGCAAGGACGATGAGTTTCGATTGACATTGAGAAGTGGTTCAGCGACGAAATTACATTCGCGTTTGAAGGTGAAGTATTCAGTGAGATGCCGGCATTCATGATTTCCTCGAAGTAACACGACTTTTTCCCGATACCATAATTTCAGGGTATACAGATACAACAAACACTGTCAACAGAGTGAAAATATGTATATGGGGAGAATAAAGTGACGACGGTACCTCGATCCCAAAACATCCACGATCTACATAGTCTCCCAAAAATAGATAGTTGTTGTCAGTTATGCTTCCTCCGACCTCGAATAGCTTCATCAGATCATACTGTGCGCATAGCGTCAGTAAACAACCCCCATTGTATTGGTTACACTGACATATTGTCCATGTATATCTCCACATACTGGAATAACGTTCAATAGAGTATCTCCTGATCCAGAAACCATGTCACTCACTTGTCACAGGACTCTTTACATCCACCAAGTTTGGTTCTCTTTTCAGCACCTCTGTAGTGCGCTCCAGGATAAAGAGCGCCTGCTCCTCCGTCAATCGTCCCTCTCGAAAGAAGTGTTCTTTGAGGAAAACATGATTGGGCTTCATCACACCGTCATTGTCTTGCAGATAAAATTCTGCCTGCGTCGGCTTGTTAGCCGCTGGCTCTGGTACCTTGAAGCATACCAATCAGTCGCGAGACCACGATAGAAGATGAGCGCTTATTTCCACATACACTTGGTATCGGCCTCTGGCGAGTGTCTATTGGGGCATACTGCTGAGGAATGCCCGATGGAGTGAGAGTACTGTTGTAGTCTGCCATATGAAGGGAACGGAAGATTTGAGACAGAACGGAACAACAACTTGATCATCCGTCCATCCAATCCACCAATATGCCGTATTTGGCATTGTTAGTTGGCATCCTGGGCGCTCGCCCTGAACGCTCGCCGTCTGCAACGTTGTCGAGGCAATTCTGCATGAGTCGGATGGCGATGAAAGGCTGAGGAATAAGCGCGGATCTAACAACCGCGAGAGATTGCTTAATCCAATCTTCTCGACTCCTTGGTGATTTGACCCTAAGGCTGTGCGAGTAGGCTGTGCCATTCAAATTCTATTATTTGCCAGATAAGAATGATCTTCGACCTCGAGGTAACATGCGTGAATTAAACTCTGACTGTGGTGGTCTAAGAATGGATTTACCAAATCAAAAAGCTCATGAAACAGGCGGTTACGCGGGGCTCAGCAAGTACATCCTTCCATCCGATCAATTCAAGATAGGTATGAGAAATTAAACATTGTATAAAATTTTACACAGGACTGCAGCGCAGCATTTCGAATTCGTGCTTCCACCTGTGATCGATTGATCAATCTACAGGAATTCCGGCATATTCGTCATACCCCAAAGCAAGGTTCAAGTTCTGTACAGCACAGTCAATCCAGGGACCTCCACAATGCAAATTTGACCCACCTGCATACACTGTGTCGCAGCACCCTTGAGCAAGTTATCAAGACCACCCTACAAAAGATGATCAGTTGACTATCCATCCCTCCAAATCAAAAACTTACCACAACAACCACCCTCTCACCCTCACTGTGAACCTGGAATCCACCAACAGACCACGTGTGCTTCCCCTGCACATCCCTCACCTGCGGCACCTCCTTCCCAATCCTCACCAACTTATTCCCCGCATACTTCTCCTTAAACAGACTAACCACCTCCTTCGCAGTCAACCTCCCCTTCAGTGGCACCGACACCACAGCAATGATCCCGCTGAACCACGGTGCCACACCGGGTATAAACGCAACTTTTACCGGACCCTCTCCGCTCAACAATTTTGAGAGATGGTGTCCAGCCTCACGCTCGTGAATGTGATCCGTTAGAGAATAAGGCTTAACACCGCCGGCGAGGTTCTCAGGGGACACTTTGGGAGCACTCATCGGTCGGCCATCAGGTCCAGGGTCGGGGGCAGTCACTGTCCCTGCTCCGCTGTACCCCGAGAGGCCAAACACAGTGGGGAGGGCTCCTGGTTTGATGTGTTGGACGAGGGGCGCAATAAGCATCTGGGCGCAGGTAGCATAGCAACCAGGGTTCGAGATGCGTTTGGAAGTGCGAATGGCAGAGCGACCGTACAGTTCTGATAACATTACAAGTTGTAAGAAAAACAGAAAGGATAACATTGTTCCATCAATTCCATATGTTTTTTTTTACACTCAAGAAGAAGTCTCACCAGGGAGACCATACGTCCACTCCCTCTCAAACCTATAATCCGCACTCAGATCCACTATCACGCTTTTCTCCCCCTTCTTCTCACTCGCCGCCGAATCAATGGCATCCACGAACGGCTTACAAACGCCATTGGGGAGCGCCATCACCCAAGCGTCCACCTCCCCGGCTTTTTCCATTTTCTTCACATCCTCCATCGACAGATTGCTATATGTCAAAGGTGACTTATTGTAGCCCTCCAGTGAGTACCCGGCCAGTTGCCGCGAAGACACGTGGGACAGACTGAGGTACGGATGTCCCGAGAACAAGGTTGTCAATGCCTGTCCCGTGTACCCTCTAGCACCGATAAGACCCACACGTTTTGGCTCAGTGGACAGAGGGGCCGGAGAAGCGTCCGTGGCAGTTGTTGCGTACCCACGCGTCGACCCTGGGACACGCCTTGCCAAGGTAGAGTAGGACTTGGACGCCGAAGGCGAAGTCGCAGAAGCACGATGTGGTGGTGCAGAAGGCCCAACAGGTAGGTACGACCTTTCAATCCTGCCCTTCGATTCAAGTTCCTTGACAATCTTCTCCACCTCTTCCGCAGTTTGCACGCCATACCAGAACAGGCTCTTCCCTGCTCTGGTAAAGCTTCCATCCGCGCGCTCAAAGTGCCATGCACGGTTCTCATCTTCTACCTGGGCGGTCCAGAACAGGCGCCGATGGTCCTTCTTAATGGCACTGAACACATTGTCCATCACGCTATTCAGGACGCCACTGCGGGAGCACAGCAGTTTCGTCATCACAGGTACCTCGCCCTCGGGATGAGTAACCACCGCCAGAGCATCGAGGGGCTCATCTCCATACAGCGTGTACGGCGTCTTCTGGAGGTCGTTCAACACACCAGTAACGCTCTGGAACCCGGCGAGCACTTCTGGGTCACGGTCGTGTACGGCCTGGCGGAACCGATCCGCACCGATGCCATCGATACTGTCATGTTTAAACAGTTTGTACCCACGTCGGATGAGCGTCCCTGCGCCGCTGTCAGTGAACAGCTCCTTCTGCAAGGACGAGGCGGAGATAACGGCAACAGAGGACGAGCGCGGGAGGTAGTCGAGAAGCTCCTTGAATTCGCGGAGCTTGAGCTTGGTCCCGAATTTGACCCAAGGCTCTTTCATGAGTTGGTCGTATTCCTTACGTAGATGCGTCAATCAAAATTGGGGGTAGACATTTTAGTGTAGAAAACGTACCTCATCCAAGTTGATAACGCTGAGCTTTTCCCCAGTAATGCCGTGGAACAAACCTCCCTTCTCGTTCAAGAAAACAATCTTCATAGGCTCAAGCTCTTTCGCCAGTTCTCCGGCGGCAATATCCGCATTGACGTTGAGAATCTGACCATCCGGAGACTCGGCTAAACTGGTGAGGATTGGAAGAGCACCTGCCCGAATTGATGCTTCGATCGGCCTCTTATCAATCTTGGTGATCTTGCCAACAAGGTTGTATTTGTCCTTGTCGAGATAATCGGCAGTGAAGACGCCCGATGTGATTGGCCTGGCGCGGGTCCCCAGGCTTTCC
Organism: Tricholoma terreum; assembly: GCA_003316345.1. Classification (NCBI taxonomy): domain Eukaryota; kingdom Fungi; phylum Basidiomycota; class Agaricomycetes; order Agaricales; family Tricholomataceae; genus Tricholoma; species Tricholoma terreum. Next base: position 9,677 of record QFEU01021517.1, read on the forward strand.
AGTGCCCCAACGAGTTTAAGGTTCTCCTCTAGGAAAACCCTTCGGGCAATTTGCAGAGTTTTCGTATCTAGAGTATGCAAGAGTTGATAAGGGAAAAGAAAGAGGTTTGAAGATATTGACAGACCTGTGACTCGGATTCCATCGATGTAGTCAGGTACAACACCTTCACGCTCCATGATATCATTTAACTGAGGCCCAGCGCCATGGAGGATAACAGGGTATAGGCCAACTCGGTATAAGAAACTAAGACTGAGCGCCAGTTCATCCAATTGCCCTAATACTGCGCCTCCTACTTTGATCACAGCAAATTTCGCAGGCTGAGATGGGTGAGACGAAGCGGAAAAGATCCGGAGATGGCGTTCGACTTCGCGTTTACTTCCAAGAGAATATAACAAACGAGTGATAGTATCCTGTACGGAAAGTTGTTTAGCAATCGTTGTTTGTGATGAGTGAGAAAGTTCCACGTACTCGGTCGGTTTGCGCTATAGAACTGACGCTGCGACTGGAAATGTTATCCCTTCTTCTGACAGCTTGAAGAGCAGCCTGACGCTGGCCCCCGACAACGGCAGCACGTCGTGCGACCCGCACAGAGAGCCTGGAGACTGCCAACATCTTAGTGGAGTAGTGTGAGAGGATCCCGAGGGAATTTGGATTTGATTTTCAGACTGGTGACTTGGCCTTTTTTAGTCTGGGCCACAACAGCCTATTACAGGCTTTTACAGCCCTCTATAGCCACCTGGCACGATTTTTGCTGTTGGGTAATATAAAATGATTCCATAACCAGCGCAGGATCTGGCCAATTGCGATATTTTCTCGCGAAGACACTGCCTTGGCCCTTCTACACATTGCTGTCACGACTTCTCCATGTCTACAGTCAATTTCGGGGCAGCACAGGACGACAACAACATGGTATGTGGTATGTAGGAAGAAGCGCTCCAATCTGACCAACATAACACCACTTTGCAGGAACTCACAGCATTACAGATCCTTGTGCTGTATCGCTCGGGCTGTTAGTTACTCAGTATGCTTGGCTTCGGAGTATGTGGCACGATGAATCGAGATGCAAAAAATCCCGTAACAAGATGACTCAAGCTAGTATTGTGCAAGAATCTGATCACATTGAAGCAATGAATTCTCCTAAACATCATATCATAAGGTGTATTTCTGAACTGTGGATACTGCTCTTAGTTCTGGTGGAGTTTTAGCCCCACATGATACCTGGTGACACCCTGTCCTCCACTCATAGAAAGGACAATAATCATATGACCGAGCTGTACTTGAATCGCGCTTGGGTCCGACATTCCTTCCCAAGCACATACATGGCATAAGAGTAAACAAATGTAGTGCCACACCAACCGTCATGAGCTGGGTTTCTCTCGGATCGATGAAGTACCAATATTAATGCTCGCAATGAATTCGGCCACTGCGGGCCAATATCCCGTCTGCACGCATGTATCATCTAAAAGATGTACAACTCAGAGTTAGGGTAAGCAGAGGCAACGCACGCAACTTACTATGTCCACCATTCTCAAACTCCATATATTTGGCCCTCTCTAATCCCACCTTATATTCCTTCCCACCTGAAGTCTTCTTTTCACCCCGCTTCGCTACGGCTTCCCACAGTATGCGCATATGGTCTTTGGGCACCAGATCGTCCTTCGCACCACTTAGCATGAGGATCGGTGTCGTTGCGGGGATAAGCGGGATCTTGGACGCAGAGTCCCACTTTTGGTGACAGAGGAAAGAAAAGGGACCTAGAACGGGAAAGGCATGCGGGATGAGACTGGGAAGAGAGGTGAAAGTGTTTTCCAAGATGAGGGCGTTGATCTAAAATCGGATGTTTACTAGTACGAGAGACACTGGTCAAATAAGACAGACCTTTCTAGGATTTCGACTGGCAAGATCGATTGAGACCGCTCCTCCTATGGATTGGCCGTACAACACCTGAGCGACGGCGTCAGCATTGTAACACGTAAAGTAGGAAGAAATATTCCGGTACAATTGGTGTCCTCCGGAAATTGTTGTCTGACAAAAGATAATCTAGAGCAGTTTGAGCGTCGATTTGAAACCCTAAATATGACGTTAATGGATGCGCAGCGTAACTGAAGTATGGTGCACCTTTCTCAGACGGTGAACCCTCAGAAAGACCGTATCTATTGAACTCGTCTATAGGAAGATTGATAAACATATAATGGACACGCACCCTCTGTAGCTCATCATCAACACATTGCATCGCATATTCAGGAAAAATATCTTCGCCAATGGAATTCGATGTCCATGATTCCCCCCGTTTCCATGGAACATGAGAACCGTCGGCCGACTTGCAATGAACTGATGGAGTAGTAAGCTTCTAGCGCAACAATACAAATGAATAATTGACTCGACCTCGTCATCTGTGCTCGTATTATCAGGTACTAGTGCTGCTTCCGGACGCGAGAGTGATTTCGATTGAGAAAGGAGGTAACACCGCAACGTAATTCCATCCGGGGTTCTCAGTTCAAGATCTTGATATGGGAGTCCGAAGTCATCTGGCTTGGCGACCTCTAATTAATTGTGAAATGCGTCACCTTCATTAGCCGCATGTCTTTCTCAGGAGAAATCGAACTGAACCTATGCGAGAGCCGGGTGGAAATGCAGAGGGGTAGATAAGGTAGTTTTGGCCGTACCAAAGCAAACCGGCGCCTATATAGAATGTTAGTTTCGGACGTTGTTAACTCGACCGCTAAGAACCCACCGACTGTACCCAATGTCGCGGCCGTTGCAAGAGTCCCCTGTCCCATAGCTGAGGTCAATGAAGATGTTGTTGTTCACAGTAGAAGAACCTTCGCAAATGTTTCGACAGAAGGGAGGAGATTTGACATTTCTTGTCGACAGTCGACTTGCAAGGTGGTGGACCGTGCGCAGTGGACGTATTTGTGTATATTCTGTTTCCATGCTATTGCCAATCAGTATGACGCGATAAGAATCTGCACTCTTTCGCCACCATCAACCCCGGAACCGAACAACGCGCCACCACTGACATGTTGGATGTTTTCTCTGTGGTCACCGCACGTCCTTTCTACAACAACTTTTTCGGATACCATTTTCGAGAAAAGCAACTCCTTCATTCTCTATTATTTGCTAGTGAATGTCCTATCAGGCTCAATTTGTGCGTCTGGAGGTATTATGTGTTAATCGGCCCCAAAATGTGATGGAGGAACATCTTTGATGGGATTCCGTTATTCCTAAATTCTTATTTCGGTTAGTGTCTGAAGGCTCCACAAAGCTCCACTGCATTATTATACAAACCCGTTGCAGTTCTACATTTGCTGGCTCTGTCTGGACGCGAATCTAATTGAGGCTATGGCTCATGAACGACAATCCAGGCAATAATACTGGAATACTGGTCAGCGCGCCTGGGGAGCTGTTGCCACCATCGATCACTTAAATTCAAGAAGCCATATCCGTCCCTGAACATCACGTACGTCGGTAGACATACGCCAAAATGAAAAAAAAAAATGCTGATAACAGGTTCTGCTACTCGGGTACACCCAGCGCTCGTATAAGAACCTCAAATGTTAGCTTATTTTTCGCATCGATTCCTGTCGCATCTTCTTCGGTACTCCCAACTCACAGTCCTTTTACTACACTCTTTTTGAACAATGCCTTCGCTCAAAACCGTTTTCCTCCTCGCCACTGCCGCTCTCGCCGCCTTCACCTCAGCTAGTCCTCTAGCGGCGCCTCGCGATGTAGCGGCAACAAGCCCCCTTTCTGGGCTCGCTCGCGCAGGTTCCAATCCGGCCTCTGTACTCGAGCAGCGCAAAGACCTCATACAAGCAACTCAGCCCATTGTCATCTTGACCGAATCCGGTAGAGAAATGATGGCAGGCATGCTCGTCGCTGCTACAGACAGTGCCGGGAAGCTGCTTTTGACAGTTGCACATGTAGTCGGCTTGGAATGCCATTCTCCGCGTCACGAGTCCGAGTCCAAGCCTACTTCTCTTGCTGTCATCCTCTTGGCACTCAAGGTCAAGCTCAACGCTGTTCTCGAGAAACTGAGTACGTTTCCTCTTGTCTGGTTTCATCGTCCAGCTCACCTTTCTTTGTAGCCACTATCATCGGAGGAAAATCTTCTTGTGATGTCGAGCTCCTCAAACCCATTCTGGAAGAGATTCACGCCATCCTTACTCACGTTTTCGAGGAGGTCAAGGGGCTGATTGGTTTGTCCATTGATGTTATCTTGTGTCTCGATGGCAAGGTCCTCGCCGTCATCGATATTGCGCACATTCTTGCCGAAGTGTTGACGGTATGTTTCAATTGTAGTTATCAACCAATGGTGTACTGATAGGAATTTCTTCAGATCCTATGCGGCATCCTTGCGACGATCTGCAAGGTTCTTGATGCTGCTGGACTGAAAGCCATTGCGGCCATACTTGGCGCGATCTCGTAAGTTTATTTATGTTGAAGGTGATGAAAGTGTATCTTACGTTCAAACCTCAGTGCCCTCGTTGCTAACATCCTCGGTGTTATCTTCCACATCCTCGCTGACCTCCTGAAATGCCTTGTTCCTCTTCTTGAAAATGCTATCAAGATCCTGATTGAACTCAAGCTCGAGGCTATCCTCAATATCCTGCAAGTCGCTCATTAAGCAGAGTTATCATTAGGATCGAATTCTTTTCTCTCATGGTCTTTTATCCTTATACCAACATCTCTATTACGAATACCACACGTAATTCCGTTCTCCGACTCTGCACGTTT
>QFEU01021550.1:0-25347 GCA_003316345.1 Tricholoma terreum
TTCCGCAGCCACGTCACGCGTCGTTGCACGGCAACTCCGCGTACCCGGTTTGTATTCCAACAGGTACATCATAAACACTTCCCCTCACCCATCTTTGGACTTCCCACCAGTGCTCAACATTGTGAATACCATCCTCTAGATCAATCAACTTCAAGTTAGGGAACAGTGTAATCAAGTCACTTGTCATGGATACAGAATAGTTGAGTCCCTGTTTACAAAAAGTAACTCAAGTTTATTAATGCTGTCCAAGGCTTTGGATTGATTGGCCTTGCATTGAATGCCACAGGGTGCAAAGCTGGGGGCAGTATTTTGCCAGCGAAATGAGACCAGCCAATGGGAAATTGGTGCCCACAATCTGGCTCATATATTCATTGAGCACTAGGCATTGCAGGAGATTCCAAGTGAGGGCTACATTCAGCAACCATGAATCATCTAATGTGTGAAAAGGAAGTGATTGCAACCTCACTTTTCTCATAGCCCTCTGCACAAAAATAGTGGCCACAGAGCTTGTGACAATGATGCAGTGGACACATCAAGTACAGGATACTTGGGGGCAATGATCCAGATATATGAAATATGGGAGGGGTGCTGTGACAATCTCTTGGTAAATTTATGGAGAGCAGAGATTTTCCATGCATCATCTTCAGAAACTGTGATGTCCAACTCCTCCCAACTACAACACATGGAGTCCAGGATGGAATGACATGTCTTCCAATCAGTACTGAAGTAGAAATTTGTGAGGTGCTTGAATCAACTCTTTGAAGTGGCCAAAATGGGAATGCCCCCAGATGCAGGATGCTGCCCAAAGAGCTCAGGTTCGTGGAAGCTGCCAAGTGATCAAGTATGTTGGTTGGGAGCCTTTCAGGGGTACTACATTCCAGATAGATGACTTGAAGGTGTTGTAACCCCAGAATCAGCTGAAAAAAAGCAGGAGGGGGATTAAATTGGCAATCATATTGGACTTCCTTAATGTTGGGGGAAAGACGTGACAGCGAAGCACACAATGAAACAAGGTGCGATAAAAGAAACACAGATGTGATACATCCAAGGATGGGCTGTGCACAAGGTAAAGCAATGGTGCTCCTTGAGTCAAATATGATAGTGCAGAGGTTGGGAAGCAATACTTCGGTGGGGCAATATATTCCCAGAGTGTGGAGAATGTCCCTGTGAACATCATGCTCTTGCTTATCCGAATCATTGTCGTCGCTGTCAGTCGACGGATTCTACGAGTGATAGTCAAATCTTGTCTATGAAACCCAGTCAAATTGTGTCAGAGTCAGATGACGTTAAATGTTGGACGTTGGACGTTGAGTTCTGGGTGGACCAAGGGTGGACATGTTATCTCGACACTAAGGACCATAACACGTGCATGTCACGCGGTGGCAGTGCCTCCAATTATTATGCATCCGTCACGATGCAGACGGACAAGTTAGTCGACCTGAATCATATCATATCATATCATATCATATCATACAAACCGACAACCATCTTTAGGACCTAGATACTTCATGTCTTCGTTAGGGCAAGATAGAGGACGCGCATGATGCATATCTTCGACGAATGTGTGCAGTGCGGCTAAGCGACGCGGATCTTATTTACGACTGTTGACGATCTTCAAGTTGACACTACCGTGCTCCAAGTGAGCTCATAGACGCGCTGCGCTCCCCCCCTCTCGTTCCTAGTTATGTCATATACCACCACCATGACATCGCTACCTTGAAATCCTTAAATAGCGTCCGAGAGAATGACTGTCGCCCCCAGAACCCCGTATCTATACATCCTACGCACCAACAAACAATACTCATATTTCAAATGTCTCAAGCTGACGTTCAAGGATTTCCGGAGAGGCAGCACATCGACGTCGATCATTCGACAGATGCCGACGAGCGTTCAGCCATTGGGAGGACAACTGACGACAACCTTGCCAAGCGTCTTTCCGAGATTCAGGGGAAGAAGGCTAATCCTTCGACAGACGGTGACGAACGCACGGAGGCTGAGAAGAAGGCTGACAATAAGCTTGCCGAGCGTCTGTCTGCTCTCATCGAAGATGCCAATTCTCGTGTTGTCCCTCTCTGCAGGATGGTTCGCAAGGTTCGTTGATACGTCCAATTGATATGCAGAAATTTGATGATCAGTATAGCACATTGAGACTATGGAGTCCAAGAAGGAAGATGACCGTGACGAGGCTGAACTCGTGAAGCAGGTCAAACCGCTCTTGGAGCAGGCGGAGAAGATCTTGAACGAGACACAAGGTGCCGTTAAAGGTGCCGACCCCGACAATCGTCTATCCAACAAAGCAAAGCGTAATATGCAAGATCACAAGGCGACCCCAGAGGAACAACGGCTTGCGGAAGCTCTGAAAGTGGTAAGCTAACGCGCCGCATTGACAAATAGAAACATTCATTTTATATGCTGGATCTATCTAGCTTTTGGAAGAAGTAGGGGGAACGATTGAATGGGCGAAGAACAAGCTCGACAGCTTCCCGAAAGCGAAGAGAGACCTTGGTCCTCTCCTTGATGCATTAGGCCGTAAGTTACCCTCCGGCTGGCTCATTTGTATCGGTATTAAATTCTTAATTGCAGAGCCTTTGACGCAGATTGTGGGAGGAGTAGGTCTTCTACTCGCCGGCGTACTCAACCTAGTTGGCAATTTGCTGAGTGGCCTAGGGCTCGACGGTTTACTCAGGGGTATTATTGCGGCGACTGTAAGTGTTTCATGGTCGTTCCCAAATCATGGCAAGCTCACCTACACCTTGCAGGGCCTTGACAAAATTTACTCCAGCCTCGGTCTTGGGAAGTGGTTGAACTATGGAAAGAAGTAAAAGTCTGCTTTACTAACAATATTTATATCGAGGACGATGACCGTGCTTGAACGTGACAACTTTAGTATTTACAGAGATGATACATTATATTTTAGCTAAAAAAAAAGCTTTCTGATATATACGTCTGCACGCAGTGACAAAGCAAAAATCTATGACTTGAAAATCCGTAATAGTCGAGCTTCTGTGACAATCCGCGTGCGACACAGTGGACATTCCCTCGAGCTAGCCATAATTAGCTCAGAGCAGCCTCTGCACAAAGCAAGATGCCTTAAGAGTAGTTCATTAGTCATGACACTCAGAGAATTGCAATAGAGAAAGACAGACCCGCAATCAACGATAGCGATATTGGCCTCCTCATCTTGACAGATGACACACAAACTTGTGCGCTCCAAATCTGCAACAGTTCCTTTGGTCTTCGGGGGTGCTGGGGGAGGCGTCGTCGTCGATGTCTCACTGCTACCCAGATGCACATCCGCGCCACCAGGCTCAGCGTTGTTGTTCTCTCCACCTTGTTCATGCTCATCGCGATCATGATGAGTCCCCTCTTCCCTCTCTCGCTGCACTCTGAATTGTTCCAAAAGGGCTCTCTGCCGCTCAACCCTTCCCGCCTCTTCCTGCTCCTCTATTGCCCGCTGTCGCTCCCTCTCTCTCCGCTCGTCCGCAGCCAAGGATTTCACTTTCGCGACTAGGTCACTCTTCTCTATGATCATACCAGCATTAACGTGATTTATGAATAAGATCGCCTTAAGCGCGGAAATCGACAGGGATCCAACTGCTTCTGAGGTCATGTTCAAAAGTTCGTCAAGAGATGGGGGCGGAGCGGCGGGAGGGGGAGCTGCTGAAGCGGCACGAAGGTGGGGCGGCGATTGGTTGGGGCTAGGATGGTGGTGATTATTGGAGGGATGGGGAGTAGAAGAACGCTGGTGGGGATGTGTGGACGCAGGACGAGACATGTGCGGAACATGCGGGGGGTTTGGATGTGGAGGGTATGGCATCTGAGGAGGGGGAGAAAATTGAGGAGGGCGGGGAGGAGGAGGAGGGCGAGGTGATGAAGGATGACTATAAAAGTCTGGACGATGACCGGGCATGGGCGGTGGTGAGTGATGGTAATAGTGGTCAGGGCGGGGTGGTGGTGGTGGAGGCGGTGGCGGGGTGTTGTACGGCTGTGGTCGTTGACGTTGCTGTCTGGGTGGAGGGCCAGGGGGAGGGGCATAATGCTGTTGACGAGGAACATCAGGCTCTAGATCTGGTCGAGGGAAATTGGGCGCCGGGGGTTGAGTGGGCCGTTGAGGTGGTGGCGGTGGCGGGTTACTTGGGTTCTGATTTGAACGCGAGAAGAATCCGCGACGGTTCGTGGCTATTCTGGTCGGTACAGAATAGCGTCTGTAAAAATTCTAGAGATGAGGAGTATGAGAAGTGTGTCTGATCCAAGGTGCGCAAAGATACCTCATTCTCATGAGGGAGACAGCCGTTTAGGTTCTGGCATGTCAAAAGATAAGGCCTCCATTGATCTATAGACTGTTTTGAAAGACACGCACCCTCGCGGCCAAAATACCATCGATAACATCATCTTTCTCAACTGCGCGATCGATCTTGATGTTATACGCATCTGCGTACTTCTTTAATTTTCCTAATGCTATCGTCTTTAGCTTTCCTCTACCAGCTGCGGTGACTATTAACCTTTGTCAGGTCAGTTCTAGCCAAAAATGCTGCAATAGACGTACTGCCCAGGAAATCTATGCAGTAAGCACACACGTTCATCGAATCGTAACCCGCATCCTGTCCTCCACGGGGCATCAAAGCCTGAAAATCCGTACAGCTGTGACAATAGGAGTAACCTAGATCCGAAAGCGACATCACCTCTCCAAGCGGCTTCACCAATCATATACCACATACCACAGTGATTACACTTCCGAGCGCGGTTGAGAAACACGTTGAACTCTTTGGCACATTTCCTACAAGAATCTGTGGACTCCATTGATGGCGGTGGACCACTGAGTAATGGAAGCCCTCGACCATCAGCCATCCTTTGGTTTAGGCGTACGCGAGAGTGATATCGAGAACAAGGAGCGACTACTCGGGACCAAGATTTGTTATGAGGTAGGTACGGAAAGTCGTAGAATGTTCGACGGGTTGTCAATGACCAATGGATGTGCTGACGGTGACTCACGTGCCTGTTCGTACAGCGATTCCCAATAAAGAATAGTTATGGTCAAATTACAGTAAAATAATAAGTAAAGGAATGCAACCCTGATTTGATGCAGATAAAGGCAATAATCACTCATCCTCACGAAGCTTCTCGATGTAGATAAAGGTGACAAGAACTGTGTCAACTATACGCTCTCCTCCGGGAAAAATCTCGAGGCAAGCCCTTCGTGGCTTGCAGAACAGAGTGCTCCGTGCAGGGTGATATCGCGCTACAACATTCTTGAGTCCAGTGTTCAGTCTCAGCTGATGACAGAGTGAGCAGCAATAGTGCGTTATTAGCGCTACGGCTTACCTCAGGAGTAGTGGAATTCAGCATCCACTTGTATTCGCGTCCATCGGGACCAGGGAATACACGATGGCTAGGTACGTGAAATCTTTGAGTCTTGATACAAGGACACGTGAAGGCTGACTTACCGACCGTGCCATCCCCAGCCCTGTTTCTTGAAGAAGGTTTTTGTCCTAACTTCTTGTCCTCTGAAGCGTAGACGCGACGACCGGAACGACTTCCACTCAAAGTGTGCCACTTGCCCAAATCGATCCCGCATGCTGTGATCTCGGCGGCTACTGCAGGGCAGATAGCCTGACACAGCGCGGGAGATGGTGGTTGTGCGGCTAAATATACGTGAAGGTGTTTGAACTTTAAAGAGGGCTTGACCCTCAGCGCTAGTGTAGGTAGAGTTCAACGGTGACGAGCTGGAGAGGTACAGGCGCATCCTTTGTTCGTGCAGTGGATTAGACAAAGTTGAAGTGGCTTGAGCATCGCATATAAGTAGTCACTGTGACCAAAGAGGGGCGAGTGGTGGGCGTGGGGGGCAATAACAGCTTCAACAAGCATCGCATTTACTGAGACATGAGACTTCCATCTTTGGCAATGAACAGCTATTGTTGGCTCGTGCCATTGGTGGCCCCTACAAAGGAACACGGATGTATCAGCACCACAAAGCGCATAAAACGACATTGAACGTTCACACACGATATGCAAGTTATGGTGAGGCCGGATCCAATATATTTGTGCTCGTCTGACTGTTATCCGCATGCAAGTCATCGCGTTAGTCATTTCGGATATTCAACGTCGACCTCTTGGGGGGGGGGGAATGTCAAATTTTCCTGGAACGAGAATCCCTATGCATATGATGCCTGCTTGACACGAAATGGCGCCATGGAATCATGACCAAATCAGGATTTTAAGGTGACGATTAATGATCAGGCGAAGATGAGATATTCACGTGACCAAACACCGTCACGCGAGTCACTTACGCATATAACGACGTACTATGCCCGTCCAACTTCCTCCGCAGCCACCAGGCGTTAATCTTCCAGTCCAGCCTCAGGATCCTCCCACACTTGCTGACGTTGTCGCAGCAAAATCCTATCAAGCGCGAGTCAATGTTGCAGTCGGTCAGTTGTGTATCCTCTCATTCTTACATAGAGGTTGACCAGTCCAGTCTATACAGCATCCCAGCAACATAATGCACCAACCTCAACTGATGCGGCCAGGGCTGATATCTATAAATCGAATATCATAGCGGCTCATTCTGCAATAGGTGATTTATGAGCAATTGTTACCTGTAGCACAAGGCTCATTAGTATACCAAGCTGCAGCCCCTGCCTGGTTCCTACCAGCGATGAATGCCGTACTGGTTCCCCTACTGGTTCCAATTCGAACAACCCTTGCTCAGGTATGACTACATGTTGCAGCATTGGACAAAGACCAATGAACATCAGATTCGCAATCACCAACTTCATGATGGAAGTTTCACTTCATTTGTGATTCTCCCTTTCAATGACGGTACCATGCCTACGCATGCCCCTGTGAGTTCTTCCTCACTTAACTCTTAGAATTGCTTGTGACCCAACCACAACAGCACAATCTCCCACCTCTCCTTAACGCTGCGGCAATTCGTGCCTTGACTGCTGCTCAAACCACTGCTTATGTTGCTGGTTATGGCCTGGGAAATGTTGGGCTGGCCCCTGCGAGGCGGGTTGCAATTGGACGAGCAATTGGGTGCACAGTGGCTATTTAAATTTTAGGCCCTCTTTGACAATGGGTTAGGGTGTAGTTAGGTCAGATCAGGATTAGTTCCCTAATATGTAGAATACTCAGCATGGGCTCGTGACAATGTAATTCCAGGGACAACTATGAAAAAAACACCAAGCAAGGATGATATCCAATTTGATTCAAGGCACTTGGTGTTGAATCGAATCAATTGTTTGCCATACACCTTATCCTTGCCCAACATTCCATCAGACCATCCTATCGGCATGCCCCGATTTCTCAGCACAACAGTCCCTGGGACACGATGTACATTCAGTGCATGATGCAATGCACTATGGAAAGTGCAGCCCGCCCTTTCTGTCTTTGTACCACATGTCATCGATTCATTCTGTGTAGTAGCAGCATTAACCTAATATTAACCTATCCCTTACTGGGCCTTAATAGCAATACAATTAATACAAGATTTGAAGACTAAAGTACCAGTAAGTACCGGCATTACCAGGTCCAACAATACTTTTACGATTCATGCAATTTTCAACAACCCAGCCACCGTGACATGTGTTCGAAGGGCATGTAGTGGTACTACAAGCAAGCCTAGTCTTACTCAGGTATGAGAATCATGTGCAAGTATGCGTACCATCATTCTCTCAAATGTCTCCTTCGCTTGTAGTCTCTACCATCTCCTCAACCTCGTCAGTGGCATGGCCTTCTGAATTTGCCATTTGACTCCATCCACCCCCCCGAGCTGTGTCGTTTTCCTCGTTTTCCATGTCTGTACCAGGCTCTTGTTTCAAAGCAAATTTCCTAAGTGTGGTATTAAGCATTCAAATGTACATGTATTCTGAAAATTGTTTCGTACCGAGGACCTTTCTTTCGACTTCGCTTCTTAACAAAGGGTGACGTTCGTGAGCCTGGTGTATGAACTCGTCTTCATTGAAAGTGGTTAGCATCACTTTCGAAGCTTAATGGACCGTTAGTCACGTACTTGACTCCTTTCCGCTTCGGGGTAACCGCCAGCACAACGGGAGAAGCTGCATCAGGCACTTCATTCTCTGCAAGGTATGTCCTATGAAATTGTATCGGAAGGCAGAACAGAGTGTCAGAGAAAGTGACGGACTTTGCATGCTCAGGGGACATCAGTCTTGAACCCCGCTTTGTGACCGCTGCTACTGTTGGCCGTTTGGATTTAAGTTTTCGAGGTGATGGCGTGGGTGAGCTGCCAGTTATCAATCTCCATTATCATTATAGGGTGGACGTAGTAATTACCTAGATGTGCACCCGTCTGTCGAAGATAGAGGTTCCATTTGTTGTGTCCCAGTGCTAAGATACTGCATTGAGTTTGAATTTGAGGATTATTATCGAATGGATAGACCTCAGTGCGCGGCTGGGGCTACGGGATGTGCAAGCGGGACTTGGTGCACGGTAGGCATCACATTGTTCAGGCATCTCGATACCAATAAAGTCATAAAGTTTGTGAAATTCATCGTCCTGATATTGTCCTGGATCGATTCGATCCAAGTCTTTCGCAAATACTTTGGTAAAACGACTTTGAAATTTATTGAATGTCCTGTCCAAAGAAGCATCATTGAAAGGACATTGCTGTGTGGGTTCGGGGTGAGTGGCCGTATGATATATTGTTCGATGCCACTTACATCTTCATGATGGCTGAGAAGGATGTTTAATTTCAGTATCGTGCGATGATCCATTCCTGGCGTAATCTGGAGATGACCAAGGAGCTGGCAAAGAGCCTTCAGGTCCTCAGCTGAGCGTGAAGTGAATACAAAAGCACGAGTCAATATGAATCAGAAGCTGCACTCACGAGAACGATCGGGATGATACAGTGCTGCAAGGATATCGATGGCGAGCTCTGCATGCACATCTTGGCCTGATGGCCCAGTCTTGGCGCTTTGTCATGACCTCGGGTCAGACCATCTGGACGGTGCAGGAGGAAACAAACTCACGTCGGAATAGTTTTCTGTGGATCAGTCCAATCTGCCAGCAGCAGCCCAAACTGGTATGGGCTAATCATCTCTTGATCCTCTTCCATGTCTTCGCGCATACGAACACACTGATCAAATGCATCTATAAATATCTGAGCCACATGAGCATCCCAAGAAAAGCAATGACTCCAACAGAATGCACACCGACTGCATTCGGCGCTGGTTGGCAGGCGAAGAATAACAATAGACAGGGAAGAAATATGAGAGACATTGTCGGAGCTCATGATTAGTTGTAGTTGTGGGGGAAACGTATATTAGTAGAAGAGAAGATAAGACCTATCGAACGGCGCAAGATATGGAATGTCAAAACGACTTAAAAACTGGGTGCGGATCGTGGACGTACCCTTGAGTCTGTTATCTTTCCAGAGATCAAAAGTTTGCAAAATCCAACGCATAATACAGCCTGAGTCCGTGTCGAGTCTTCAGAGTCTAGAGTTTGGAGCAAAAAATCAACAATTTGTTTAGCCTACGAATTAAATTAATTGATGTTACGACGTTGTAAAAAGATCTTACGATATCCTCCGAGCGCCCAAAGAATTCTTGGTTGTACACGAACAAAAGATCAAAAATGACTTGAAGTACCCGAGCTTTGAGCTCTTCCGGCGCACTTTGCACTTGGCTGATAAATAGTTGAAACGAGCTCAAAGCCATATTCTACTATTTTTGTCAACGGTTGGTCCCAAAGAAAACATGATAGTAACCGTGACCACCTTTGCAATCAGGCAACAAAGCCCGAGACTGACGAGACCTTTCTCCCGCATCGCCAGCTCCTTCCTTTTGACCGATGGTATGATCAAGTCGGCCAGAACCCCCTCGAGTGTTGAGTTATCCTCAAAGGACTGTCACGTACGATCAGAAATGGATTCGCCAATGATAGGAAAGGCATACACCGTGGACGCGTTCGAGCATCCCGATACAAAGTGTGAGACAACGTAGATCAGTTATGTCCGCTTCCATACGCTCTTCAGCTGTCATTTCTTCACGAGACTTCGTTCTCCGGACCGATTTATCTTTCGAGAATGTAGTTTGAGTGATATCTGACTGGCTCTCGTCGTTCTATGGTCACAGGGGGTGACATGATCAGCGTTGACATGTGTTAGAGGTCAATAGACATTACCATGATACTCTGGAGATCGTAATTATCGCGAACATCGTCTTCTCTAAGCTCGATAATTATCTCTACCACGACTCGAATAAGCTCGCGTTCCGTCGGCATTATTTCGCGAAGAACATCCAGGGCCGGTTCAATTAAGCCCGGTGGTAGTTCAGGGTGCGCAAGCATGTCACCTGAATGGGTGGAGGGTAAGTATATCTCCAGAGTTGGAGGTAAAAAAAAACGCTTACGAACGACAGAAAATACCTTCCGCCTTCCAATTTCGTCCATGTAATCAAGCCTTAGTGCCATCCTCAACAATTCCGCAAGGATGATCTCTCGTTTCGCTAGGTCCTCTTCACGGCGTTCTATCTCCTCCTCGTCTTCGTCTCCTCCGGCGTTCAACAGTTGGGCGTTTTCTGCATCCTGTAGGATGTCCAAAAGTGCGTTGTACGCTTCCTGTAGATGAAACGCAAAGGCAGTGACTACTGGTAAAGACGCCGCCTCAAGACGTGTCTCATCATTCGTTTCGATGCAATGCTCAACGAAGACACGGGCGAGAACCGCAGATTCTGGGGTGAGCTCCTTCCAAAATATGTCTAGTGGAAATATATGTTGGAGGTTGTTCAAACAGATGAAAACAGCATGGACCAACCTGGAAATACAAGCACGTCAGAAATATTCGGCCGAGTCACAAATATTGATAGCATTGCATCAACAGCCACAGCCTCTCCTGGACCAACGACATCAAAAAGTGTTAGAAACTTCACGAAGCCTTTCATCACGCCCCCATCATCGCCTATCCAGGTCCCTCCGTCGGTATCGTCGGCTTCCGTCAAGACCATGTCAAACCAGGAGGCGATCATCTTGCCTGTAGCAACCCTGACACTAGGCTCTCTGTCGCCGAGACCATCTTTGACCACCTGTTCGCGTTGTGCGATGGTAAGTTGACGTGGATGACCAAGCTTTGTCTGGAAAACGGCGGAGTAAACCAGTTTACGCGTTAGAACATCGGTGTCTCGCGTGCGACTCAACACTGCGTTTAAGGTCGACGCGTTCAAGGGCACCTGCAATAGAGCGGCTCGCCTGACTTCTCTGTGGATAGGCATGGATATATCATAGCAAGGACGGGGACAGATCTGACGCACGCAGCAGGATCATGACAAAGCACATCAAGAAGAATCTCAAGGACAGTTTGTTCTCCCGGTACAACTTCATTTGGATCTTCGCTACCGACTAGTTTTGAGAGCGCGATGACCGCATGAGCTCGAATGAGGGACTCCCTGTCACAGAGACGTTCAACCAAACCGTCCCGAAGTATGTTGTACGTATCCTCACTGTCACAAAAGTCAGCGAGCGCTGGAGGGAGTGGATCATTTTCGCTTACTCGAGCTCGCCAAGGTGGGCAATAAGTTCAGAAATGATGGCCACGGAACGATATCTCGTGGTCTTATTTTTGGCGATGAAGCCTTGGAATAGCCAATTCAAGAGACGAGACAGAAATCTCGATGCAAAAGTGTCTTCGTCTTCGTCATTCAGCCTTGCACTACAAGAATCACCTGAAGCCTTGGCCTTCTCCGCGCACACTAGATCAAAACGTTTGGATTAGCATGTCAGCATATGGCTGTAAGACAAAGGTCGTTCCGCCATATGCCTAACACAAGCCACGGCCAGTATCGACACACCTTTCTCGTTCATGAACTTCACATAGGATCCCACAAACCTAACAACCCTATCGGCCGTCGCAGGACCCTTCTTCACAATCAAAACGCGATTGACCATGTCTATAAAAGCGTCCCCAAAAGCCCTTTCGCCAACTAGTTTTATCGCATTGTCCTTTTTGCTTGGTTGTGTGACAGCTGTGGCCTGCTGATGTAGCTTGTATAGCGCGACGCAATTCTTGCGGTGGTTCGCCAAGGTGGATTGTGCTTGATCAAATATAACAGCGACAGATTCCGACAGCTTCGCAACTGTATTTTCAGGCTTAGGAGCCATTTCTGTGGAGGGTAGAAGGAGATGAGTTGATATGGAGTTCAACTTGAGATTTAAGTTGTTGATCGAGAAGCTGTTGATATATGTTTATCCTTATGTACGCGTTGTTTATGGAGATAAAATCGTTCATAATAGTTGCAATTATCATAAGAGGTCATAGTGTGTAGGTGAAGATGTTCGGGGCACTTGTAAGAAAACTAAACCTAGAGAAAATGGAGAGGTGGGCAAGCTATCTAGAAGAGATGCCTATGTGGTCAGAGTCGACTACATAGTGCCATGCTCATGTAACTGGGAGAGGCGCTTTCCATACGTGAAGCCACCACAGAAGCGATTCCGAAGAATCCCGAGTGATGTCTCTAATGCGAGGTCACGATAAATACGAGCGCTCTCCGCCCTTCTGGTATGGACGGAGTCCATGCATAGTGAGAGTTCAAGCTGGTGGGGTGTAATTCCAAAGACCTTCCATCCTGAAAACAGCCCTTGGAACACCTATGTGTGTGTGTAGTATAGGAGCCACGTCATCGGCTCATCTAATCAGGGAGTTCGAAAGTCGCACGCGGCAAGCCGCGCAGCACGCTCAGATTCAAAGTAGGGCAAACTAGTTCAGCAGCAGCGTCGATAATGGGGGCTGAGCATACTGAGATCAGTGACTTTGATCGTGGTCGGGTTCTCCTGGGGAGGTCGGGGGACGAAGATCGCGCACGTTTGATGTGGCAATCAACAGGGCGCGTCGCTCCATGTGATGCCGACGTGGCAATACCCACGGACATACGTGGCCAGTCCATGGAACTTTCTTGGTTCGGCGATAATAGAGTCATATCCGCCAACCCATCGAAATCATCAAAGTCAAGGGCGGGGACGATATACCCCGTGTCACACATGACACTGGACTCGGTGTGATTGACAATGAAGACGTCCTCCCGCCACAGCTCTACCGACTGGTTGGGATCGGCTATTGGTAGAAGTTCGAGGGAAAGGGCATTTGGGCCGTGAATAGGTTCGCCGAATTCATTTGTGCTAGCAGCAGGGATGGAGTCGAAGCTGCCTTTCCCAGTGCCCTCCGTGAAAGAATCCAAGTCTTTCATCCTGGGAGCGCCAGGAAGTTCGGCATGCCCACCATCGTTTGGTTCCCAGACGGTGTTGCTAGCACAGGTGAGAAGGAAAGGTAGCAGAGCGTGGTGTGTGGCTTACTGTACTGCTACTAGGGCTAGGTTGTCATCTATATCGGGGGTCGGGATAGACAAGGTGGTAGGCGTAGAGTCTCTGTCATCCAGATATAAGTACGCAAAGGTAGTGACATCACTGAACTCACGGCTCTCCGGGAAATGCTGTGAGCGCAAGGTCATTCAGTTTCGTCAGCTTCGCCATTGATAATCTTTGAGGCGATATGAATCGATTGTGGCGACGGAAGACAGTAAGCGTATGTATAATGGCACGGTGTGGATCGTGAGTCAGTGCCGCTCCCGGTAAACGATGAATGAAAGACGGCACTGAAGGCGATGTGAAAGAAAGGACGAATAGGAAGTGCAGGACCTAGAGCTAGTTATAGATGCATGAGGGGCAGATACCGCAGTTTGAGTCTTTCGACTGTGCTTGTTCTGCAACCGTGATGGAGGGAGGAAGAGAGAAAGGATGGGGTATAAACTGGGACAAATATACCCTGGCTTTCTGTACGGCGAGGTCCGTGGCACTGCCCAAAGTCGCACGCTGGATTCACTCACGAGTGGCGGCCTATGAAGAGAAGGCCATGCCTCTGAAGTTATGGGGGGTATAAATCGGCGTTGGTGGAAGCTGGGGACGTATGAGCAACTGGGTGTGTGGAGAACAGATCCCTCCCTCTCGGCCTTGGCCGCCGAAAGCGGAACCTTTTGATGGCCAGCAGTGATCCCAGGGGTTGACTGATTGACACTATGAGATGCACGTGGGTTCGCAGCCTGAGTCTGACGGGTGATAGTACGTCGCAGCATGCGCAGTTCGTCAGGGGAAGTAATGACAGTAGGACATTCCTTCAGAAAGGATCCAGCGCACGACGAAGCAGAGCGAAGAGGACCCCATTGTATCGGCGACGCCCACTCGACAAGGTCATCGCCCCCGGCATCGCCGCATCGACACCGTGGTTTCGACCCATAGTCACTTCAAAGCCGCTTGGCTAAGGTCCATTATTTTCGGCAGTTCACGATTAGATAGGCGCCATATTTGCCTCGAGGCCAGGTGATGAGGTCATCGATTCTGTTGCTTGACAACGACGACAGTCGGTTTGGCCGCAGTCAAATATGTTACAGGAGTCTGGCATAGGCTCCAAGTCAGAAACGGCTCGAGTTATGAGAATCAGAGAACATGCAGAAGATAAGTTAACCACAAACAGAAAGTTGCTTGTATAGACTGGCTGATTTCATCTTTAATATTATGATTAGCCTAAGTGAACAAATCGTTTGAATGTCACTGACCTCGGAATCAAAGTTGCCCAGACAACTTCTCATACTCCGTTCTGAACGACATGCAAACTGAATACCTGGTGATGACGAGACGGGAAGACTGCAGCGCCACCTTGTTTGTACATTGTTTACTTCTACGTGGCCTTGCGTGGTTCACCAAATCTACAATTCTCTTCTCCTGGGACTTGTCCGCGACACCCCAGTAATACGCCCCGGCGAAACACAAATCTTCTCATTCAGTTATGCTCAATTTCGAGGACGTAGAGGAGCGCGATGGTAAGCAAGTCCCAGAGATTTACTAATCTATCAATCTTACAGCGGCATTTTCAGGCGTTCGATTGTCGTGGAATGTCTGGCCATCATCACGCATAGAGGCGACAAGAACTGTCGTTCCAATCTCTGCTTTGTATACTCCTCTCAAGCTGCGAGAAGACCTGCCACCAGTCCTGTATGAGCCTGTTGCATGCAAACCGCCTTGTCGCGCTATCCTCAACCCATACTGGTGAGCTTCAAATGCTACCGGTATGCATCTTACCAAACACTCTGCAGCCAAATTGATATCCGAGGAAAATTATGGATATGTCCATTCTGTCTCACGCGCAACGCGTTTCCACCGCATTACAAGGATATCTCCAATACCAACCTGCCTGCCGAACTTTTACCAAAATACACGACGATCGAATACACGCTGGCCCGCCCAGCTCAAGTCCCACCCATCTTCCTTTTCGTGGTCGATACCTGCCTGGATGAAGAAGATCTCAAGGCTCTGCGAGATGCACTTGTCGTCAGCTTGAGTCTGATCCCGCCATATGCTCTAGTCGGCCTTATTACGTATGGAACCATGGTAAGTTATCTTGCGACCTTGTACATATATTTTAAATTAAGTGACATGACGTAGACTCAAGTACATGAAATCGGGTACGCAGAGTGCAGCAAGTCCTACGTCTTCAGGGGTGGGAAGGAGTACCAGGCGAAGCAGATCCAAGATATGTTGGGCCTAAGCTCTCAGACCCGTGCGGCCCCCCGCCCAGGACAGCCAATGCCGCAACAGTCATATGGCGCCTCTCGGTTCTTGCTGCCCGTACAACAATGCGAGTTTCAGTTGACCGGCATCTTGGAGGCTTTGACGCGCGATCCATGGCCTGTTGAGACCGATAAGCGCCCTCTGCGTTGCACGGGCGTTGCACTTAGCGTTGCTGTTGGTTTGTTGGAGGTCGGTCTCCCCACCGTAACCTATTCTTCATATCTAACGCGCAAGTTGACTTTAGACAACCTTCCCCAACACTGGCGCTCGCATCATGTTGTTCGCTGGTGGCCCTGCAACCGAGGGGCCTGGAATGGTAGTTAGCAACGAACTGAAGGAACCCATCCGGTCACATCACGATATCGACAGAGACAGCGTTAAGCATTTCAAACGTGCCACGAAGGTCTGTTCCTAGTCGTCGTGGTCGTTTTTGAAAACACTGATTCCTGGCAAAGTTTTACGAAGCCCTCGCGAAACGCGTTTCGAACAATGGCCATGCCGTTGACTTATTCGCTGGTTGTCTCGATCAAGTCGGGCTTTTGGAGATGAAGTCATTGCCCAATTCTACCAACGGTGTCATCGTGCTCTCTGACTCTTTCGCTACTTCAATCTTCAAGCAGAGCTTCCTGCGGATATTCAGCAAAGACGACCAAGGTCAATTACAGATGGGTTTCAATGCCACATTCGACGTTCAGGTATGGGACACAACCTGCATCCATAATCTACTTCCTCTTAATCCAGTCCATGTCAGACTACCAAAGAGCTCAAGGTATCAGGTCTTATCGGACACGCCATCTCTGCCGGCAAGAAATCTGCGTGTGTTGGTGAAACTGAGATCGGCATCGGACAGACGTCAGCCTGGAAGATCAATGCCATCTCATCTAGTACATCCACAGCAGTCTACTTCGAAGTCGTGACCCCAGCAGGACAGCCTCTCCAACAAGGCTCCCGGGGCCTTATCCAATTCGTTACACACTACCAGCACGCTTCGGGGCAGCAGCGACTACGCGTCACGACAATCGCACGCAACTTCGCAGAGGCAGGCTCCCCGAGCATTGCTGCGTCGTTTGACCAAGAGACGGCAGCAGTGCTGATGGCGAGGATAGCAGTGTTCAAGGCAGAGATAGACGATTCGCCAGATGTCCTAAGGTGGCTGGATCGAATGCTCATCCGCCTGTGCCAGAAATTCGCAGATTATAGGAAGGAGGATCCGACGTCGTTCCGCTTGACCGATAACTTCAGCATCTACCCTCAGTTTATGTTCCATTTGCGGAGAAGTCAATTTTTGCAAGTGTTCAATAACAGTCCCGATGAGACCGCTTTCTACAGGTACGTTTTCACCGCTGTATATCTTACTCCTGATAGTGACCGATTATATGCAGACACATTTTAAACGAACAAGACGTGAACAACTCTCTGATCATGATTCAGCCTACGCTGATGTCCTATACCTTCGACACACCACCTCAACCCGTCCTCTTGGACAGCGTATCTATCAAACACGACGTTGTCCTTCTTCTGGACACATTCTTCCACATCCTCATCTTCCACGGCGAACTCGTTGCCCAATGGCGAAAACAGGGGTACCAGGACCAAGAAGGATATGAAAACTTCAAAGAACTCCTTGAAGTCCCGGTTGCTGATGCCCAGGTTTGCATAATATGTCTTATCTAGCGCCACCAAATTAACACTATTCTATCTTAGGATCTTCTTGTGGACAGGTTCCCCATTCCCCGATACATTGTTTGCGATCAGGGTGGGAGTCAGGCACGTTTCCTTTTGTCGAAACTCAACCCTTCGACAACGCACATGTCGGCGACGATGTATGGCACCACGCCTGGTGCTGGGGCAGGACAGGCCATCTTTACGGATGATGTCAGCTTGCAGGTATTCATGGAGCATCTGAAGCGTCTGGTTAGCATCAATTTCCGGATCTTTTGCATTCTACTCAATCATGCTCACGTACATCCTTGTCACAGGCTGTTGGTGCACAAACGAATTGAAATCTCCTCGCTGTTCTGTTATCGTTTAGATCTCCTTGTTTTCTATTTCCAAAGGGCTGTGTCATTTGTGTCCATGATTACTCGAATACTGAGCTCTTCTTAATATTATTGGGCATGTTCTGATGTGATTCCGTCTATTTTCAGAAATGGTAAGCCACAGTGGGTTCGGAACTCAGGCAGATTACCGGCGATTGCTTGAGGTTGCCATATGGCACTCACATGGCTCACATGCATGAATCAGGAAAGGAACAAGCACTTCCTGATCTGGACTAGTTGGTATGTAAGTAGCAGGGTCGAGTATGAAGTTATCGGCTTGTGATCAAACCAAGATGCATTCGGATGAAGGCTCGTGTCTTCGTGCGTTCTATTATTTTCCACAACTCGGTTCAGCAACTATTTTAGTGAGGTACGTTTCGATTGAACCGTCTGTTCCCATCTATGCCTGCTTCTCCTGATCATGACGCCCACAAGTTGTTGACCCTTCAAACGTCCGGTCACGGTCAAACACTTTTGTCGTCAGAGAAGGTTTCTCCAACGCCTTCCTCCACTGATTCCTTGGAGAACCAGGGAAAAGCAGTTCTACCTGTCAGTGCAACCTTATACGAAGAAAACGATGATGTAGTCTTCTTGCATGGCGAGCCCATCGTCAACACCGGCAAAGATATTTCACGCTTTGTCGTAGACATACGCGATGATGGGGATGACGCCCTCACTTTCAGGTCGTTCGTCCTTGGTACGGTTCTGGCCGCTCTCGGAGCTGCTCTTTCTCAGGTGTGACGGTTTTTAAGGATCTATATACGTTTTTTCATCCATTTGTACCAGATATACCTGTTCAAACCTGTGCAAGTGGGGGTTTCGGCGGTTTTTTTATTGTTGATTATCTATACTTTTGGGAACGCATGGGCAAAATGTCTGCCAAAGAGGACTTTGGTAGAGGGAACTCGGTTTGAATTTCTGGCCCCGATCTTTGGCTTCATAAATCCTGGTGCATTTACCTTGAAAGAGGTATGCCGCATCACGTCTCTGTGGCCGTTACCGGAACCTGTTGCTGACCATTGAATCCAAGCATGTCGTAGCTACCCTCATTGCTGCCACCGCTTCTGTTGGAAACTCGGCCGTGCTCAACTTCGCGGTACAAAGGGTTCGTCGCTGGAAACCTTCATCCAACCTTGCCATCTTACGTTGGCTGTGTAGCTCTATTATGATACCAACGTTGGTGGGCTCACTGTGATACTTGCAACGTTTTCCACGGCATGCTTCGGGTATGTCAAACTAGGAACCTAAGGATCTATCCGTCAACTGATGGAGTATAGTTATGGACTCGTTGGAATCTTACGTCCACTTTCGGTCTATCCTTCAGAAATGGTCTACTGGACGGTATGTCTGATCCATCTTATATAGCCAAATCAACATCTAATCACAATGGCTTTTAGGTTCTCCCAACAGTTTCTGTATTCCAAGGTAGCGTCAATTACAGATACCGTAGCACTTTTAATACTGCGACAGCTCTGCACTTCAACACCGAAATTACCCTCAAACAAGTGAAACTCTTCTGGGCTGCATTCGCAGGAATGTTTGTCTACGAAGTCATTCCGGCTTACATGTTCCCTCTACTGAATGCTGTCAACGTCTTCTGCCTCGCATCACAAGGAGCTTCACAAAAGACGGTTGACATCTTCACCAATATTTTCGGAGGTGCTAGCGGCAACGAAGGGTTGGGACTCCTCTCTTTCTCATTTGACTGGCAATACATAGGCTCCGCGTAAGTGCCTGTGTTCTCATTTCGCTCGGAGTTCTATTCATGGTCGCTGTAGCTACATGAGTTTGCCGCTCATCCAGCAAGGTTAGTGACCATTTGCCACTGCATACTTCATTCGCTGAAGTTACCTTGTGCAGCTAACTCTTGGGTTGGATATCTTATTTGTTATATTGCGATTCTAGGAATATATTATTCGAACACCTGGAATGTACGTCTATTAGCATGTCGTTATTAAATTACCACTGTCCTGACGTGATCTTCATTTGTCTAGTCCCTGGCGTTTCCAATGCTTTCAACATCCATCTTTTCATCCAATGGATCTGTATACCAGCAATCGGCAGTTTTCGGCCCCACTTTTCAACTGAACAATACGGCCCTAGCTGAAGTCGGCCTTCCAGCTTTAACTGGCTCCAACGCATGGAATAATCTGACCAATAATCTCTCCGTACGCAACCCTTTCCTCAAGTACTTGCGCATCTCTGACTGGAGTGCTAGATCGGTGGGCTCATCGCTCACGTCGTCCTGTTTTGGGGACCCTATGCCCGGGATTCATTCAAACTTGCTCGTACTAAAACGCAACCTGATCGCCACTACCAGGTCAAGGCAAATCTTTCGTGGTCGCGGCAAGTAATTGACCCGTATTCATTATAGGCGATGCAAAAGTACAAGGAAGTCCCATGGTGGTGGTATATGACGCTTCTTGTTCTCTCATTCATAGCCGGCAAGGACTTTCCTTGTTGGTGGGCAGTCAGTTCTGAAAACAGTCGTTTCTGACTAGGTTTAATTGTTGCGACTAAAGGACAGACCACCCTTCCATGGTGGTCGTATATCGTTGCGCTGATTCTGGGTGCATTCATCACCGTACGGCAGGCGCCGCTTCTGCTGTTTATCATGCGTTCATGTTACATTACAGCCTTTCTCGACGATTTTGTTTGCCCGAATGGGTAACGGCATTGCCACAAATCAGCTAATGCAAATGGCAGCTGGTGCAGTTAATCCAGGAATGCCAGTCGCAAACCTCTACGTACGGTTCTTTATTTTTCATGCATGACTGTTGTTGACTTTATTGAAGTTTTCGATGTGGAGTCATGATGTTGTAACAAGATCTGTCGCTCTTGCTGCCGATTTGAAGGTGGGACAATACCTCAAGATTCCACCTCGAGTCATGTTCCTAACCCAGGTTTGGGGAGCTTTACTTGGTATGTTCGTGACTTGGACGATGTCTACATGGAATTATAACATAATACCAACATAATAGGTGCTATTATCGACTATGGTAAGCACACATTCCGCTTTTACCTTGGCATTGGCATCGTCTTATGGTGTCGATCTCTAGTTGTCATGATATCTATTGTCGACAAACAGCGAGATATTCTTTTGAGTCCAACTGGGACAAATGTCTGGAGTGGTCAAGTGTTACAGGGTTTAAACAGCGCAGCAGTGACTTGGTCTCTTGCGAAGCAACTGTATAGTCCACATGGACCCTATCTTATAATTCCCGTGAGCTTGGTCATTGGCATGGTTCCGACAGTTGTACAGTGGTTGATTTGGAGGGTAATACATTTCACTGTCCTTGCCTGCCAGACTTTTCATGGATTGATTTCCAGCGATGGCCGCGGATTGGACCTATCAAAGTGGATGCGATCCTGCTGCCTGTTATCTACATGGTCAGCTAGACGTGGATCCGTTCAATTACTTACTGAAAACAGATATCTAGTACTCGTCAAACTTGTCCGCGGGTGTCACTTCTGCTGTCACATCTGGTGTTATTGTAGGACTGACATCGCAGCTGTGGCTCAGAAGGTACCATCCTGGCTGGTATAAGAAATATAATTACATCCTGGGTGGTGCGCTCGACGGTGGGACTCAAGTGATGATTTTCATTTTATCTTTTGCGGTTTTTGGGGCATCAGGCGCGGAAAGGCCTTTTCCACGTGTGGGTCCGCAGACTATTTCTGCTCGAGCAGCTACTGACACTGGCTTTTGAAATTCCACAGTGGGCGGGTAATCCGGCCGTCGGAAATGTAGACTATTGTAATGGAAACGGAGCTCTCCTTTAGCATTGTAACAGATAAAAAATTGTGCCAGTAGTACAACATTGTATACATATCAAACATATGTAGTTATCAATGTGCAACAGCGCTACTAACCACGGGCACATAACCCTTACTTACCTGTAACCTCTCACTGGCACATGTGTGCTAGTAAGCATGACGTGAAATGTCGTGCAGTTGGGCTTGACGACGAAGTGGGGAGAATAGTAACATCGACAAAAACATCATGTTGCTACTGTCCGCCCCAACCGTCGTCTGCAGTACGCTGAGTGACCTTATTATTGCCATCCATCCTGCTCTGTCCACGGAGTTTTCGTTCTGTGAGGTCATTATGTAATGTAGTCGAACCCCTCTTAACCCACCCTTCGGTGGACGGCCCAGGGTATGGGTTATGAGGGGCTATGGGTATGGAGAGGTTTGCTAAAAAATAGACTTGAAAAAATCGTAAAAAAAAACTTGGAAAAATACCGGGATTACAGGACACAACTGTAGACGGATCTGAATGATCAGTCATAATTTCTGCAGGAAGTCGGTTAAACCCATAGTTTTGATCGCTTCAAGATGAAGCTGCCTATAGATCTGGAATGTCAATGGGCCCAGGCCCCCCAACGTCGATGGTACTGCTTGAGAGCTTCATGCCAAGTTGGACAACTTGGTTGCTTGACAGATATACTTATTATCGAGTCCATGTTGTCTCCTCCTCTCTTGAACGTTCTCACGTGCCACAATTGAATCGAAACAGCCACCAAAATAGATTTTCCAGGGGGAAAAAACACCAAAGTCTATTCAGAAGGTGTATCATTGCCATGAGCTAACGGTGAGCTAAATTTTTGGTCATAGAAGCAAGGGACATGCCTGAAATGGCAAGCAAAATCTATGGGTTTTGGGCACAGAGGGGTATGGGTTATGGTATGCAAACAAAGTTGGTGGACGGCTGGGGCTATGGGTTATCAGAGGTATGAAGAGGGGTTCAACTGTACTCAAACAATATGCTTTGGCACATGCGCAAACTTTGATCCTCACGATCTCGCGTTTTTATTTTTCGCACTCCGATTCGACTTCCCTCGGGTCATTCCAGAGTGATAGAAACGTCGGGAACGAGACGAAGGATCCGCCAAATTGGACATCATATCGAACACATCAAATTTGATATATATCATTTATCACTCAATATTTCACCCCCGAGTTCAGACCTCAGGCCTCAGGCCTCAGGGATTAAGTAATTGCGCAAGGCCAGTGTAGCGTTAGCGTGACGAACGGTAACGACACACGGTTCAGGCTAGGAAGTGACGGTAGTAAGGAAACTTGTATTCCCCTCTCCTAGCTACGAAGTAGTCGAGTTCTTATACCTTTAGTTAGTTCTAATAATAAGTAATAGGGGATACGAGGCCGTACAATGCCGAGTAGCCAAATTGTCCGTAGTCAATCAATCAAGGAAAACGAGTAAGTGAGATGAGTTGTACGTTTGTCACTATCGTTACAGCCAGAGGCTCTTATATTGAGCGGTTCAACAGCAGTGAAACGACAAGAGCTGGTTCTCTTCCCAAAGATACTATCATCCCCAGTCGCTCACACCTTTTTGATTGCACACCTCGCTCTCGACTTCAAAATCACTACCAACTCATTACAATGAAATTCCTCCATCATCTCGCCATCCTCATACTCCCGATCGTCGTTCTCTTGAGACCCACCATTGCCAAGGTCGAGCCACGAGTCACACACCTAGCTGTTCGTGACCCGAATGGACCAGTATCCGGTGGTCACACTCCCGAACTTCGCAATGATCCGTGTAGGCGTGGATGGGAAAAGGAACCCCCCACGAATAACATCCCGGACTCTCGATCCCTCAATGAGGTGCAGGATGCGATAAACGAGTGGTTCATGGAATGCAAAGCCCTCCGGCAGGATGGATCCTCCGCGAGTCGTGACAAGGCTGTAAAACTTATATGGTCTATTAACGAGCAATTGGGGACTGGGGCCGATCTGTGCGGTAGCAGCCATGCTACTGCAAGCCAGAAGGTGGAAATTGGTCGGGAGATGACAGAGCTTCGGAAGGCACGTAAAACTTCACTACGTATACAATCTCCACCAGGGGGCGGGCGTTGGGGTTCTGGGCACTACAACCTTGAATCAGACTAGTCGGAGTAATGGAGTAGCCCATAGTTTTGATCGCTTCAAGATGAAGCTGCCTATAGATCTGGAATGTCAATGGGCCCAGGCCGCCCAACGTCGATGGTACTGCTTGAGAGCTTCATGCCAAGTTGGACAACTTGGATGCTTGACAGATATACTTATTGTCGAGTCGATGTTGTCTCCTCTCTTGAATGTTCTCACGTGCCACAATTGAATCGAAACAGCCACCAAAATAGATTTTCCAGGGGGGAAAAAAAACACCAAAAGGTGTATCATTGCCATGAGCTAACGGTGAACTAAATTTTTGGTCATAGAAACAAGGGACATGCCTGAAATGGCAGGCAAAATCTATGGGTTTGGGGCACAGAGGGGTGGGTTATGGCTTATTGTGGACCTCTGGGTTATGGTATGCAATTTCCTGCAAACAAAGTTGGTGGACGGCTGGGGCTATGGGATATAAGGGGTTATGGGTTATCAGAGGTATGAGTTAAGAGGGGTTCAACTGTATTCAAACAATATGCTTTGGCACATTGCACAAACTTTGATCTAGACTAACAAGCATGATTTGTTGCAGATTGAGACGTTGGTCTACGGAAGTTACTGTGCCATAGTACGACTGCATGACATAAAACATCGTACGGTCGGCAGGAGAGTGGAACAAGTAAGACTCCGAGTCGGAATAAGGTGAGGGACTAATCACTTCCAAGGGACGATAGAAAACACCCATCAGGGTTTCAGGGCAGCTTTGGGTTGGTCTTCCGTTATTTGTAATCATGATGCAGGGGTCATGCATCCTGCACCCTGATGAAATTCCATGCAACAACATCCTCAGGCTTGAGCAACTTAGAAAAACATGCCACCAAGGGGGTCTCATTTCCAAAAGGTTGGATGGATCAACCTTTAAGGGAATGCCGTTGTCAGAATGTGCATTCTTTAGAGTGAGGTTGGTAGCAATGATATAGAGTTCAGTGTAATTAGATGCATATTGTATCCACTTACTGACAGATCAACCTTAAGGGAACACTGTTGTCAGAATGCACATTATTTAGAGTGAGGTTGGTAGCAATGATATAGAGTTTGATGTAATTTGATGCATATTGTATCTGGTTACCAACAGATGGAATTCACGTCATGAATTGTCCGAGCTGTAGCTACATTGAGCAGTGCAGAATGTTCTGCCCGCTAGTGCAATGCAGTACTGACCTATACTAACTTGATAATATACCCTGCTTTACATCTTGCAGATCTGGTCTTTAAGTATAATTGTAACAAGATAGTGCAGTTTACAGAAAATAAAAGAGGACTATCTCAGTAAACACATCAGTCATGCCTGTATGTAGCACGTGTATGACAGTATGAACAGCAGAGGGTTCCAGCGAACAAGGGGGCTGTAACAAACAAATGATTGCCATAGTACACATACAGCAGAGGCGAATGCGTCACTACAGGTGGCAGGGGAGTGGAGTGGAGTGTCAGCAAACCGAGGGGGCCGTAATGGCAGCCAAACGACTGCTGTAGCGAGCATACGGCAAGGGGATATGCATTACTATGAACGCTCATGGAGATGAGAGGGGTGTGCCAGCGAACCGAAGGGGGCCATGCCTAACAAATGACCGCCGTAGCATGCGTACGGTAGGGGTGTACACGTCACTACAATTGGCTGTGGAGGGAGGGGAGTGCCAGCGAACCGAGGGTGGTGATAATGAACAAACAGCAGAAGTGTATGAGTCGCCGCTACTGATGAGAGGGAGAGGGTTTTGAGATTCCACATATGATAGTAACTCTGACCCATATACTATGGACCAGCCCATAGTGTATTTTGCATGAG
>QFEU01021553.1:0-10439 GCA_003316345.1 Tricholoma terreum
GTTCAACTATATCACGTCATTACGCCCACCTTTACATTTACATCCCTTGGTTCCTTCGCGGGCAACTCAGTTTTCAAAGACTGAAAGCTTGCATTGCGCACAATAAGACCATAACAAGGAAGATTGCGCCAATCATGATGAATGGACGAGCTAGAAGATTGGGCGTCTTTGTGTGAGAGGAGTGCAGCCAGGTAGGATATCAATCTATACCCCCCAAATCGTCAACATGTCGTAACCCAACGGCTGTCCTTTTTGTGACAGAACGTAGTGGGAGGTTGACCACATTCACATAGTCAATGGCCAAGTTGTACCCGTCGGCGGACTTGTGAAGTCGACGACGCCGACAAAGTGGCCTTGTATTTCACTTTATAAATTCAAATGGACCAATTAAATGCGGAAGTCATCCGTCCGCGGCTTCGTTACGGTCCCCATCGTAATCCGAGTCACCAGTCAACTAGTCACGGGTGGGGTAACTGCAATACACAGGTTATCACCGTTGGCACGCACCCAGAGCCAGCAAAAATTACCCACCATAATAATCGTTGGTTTTCTGCTCTCCAAGGACCATCGATGCACTGAGGTATCCACCAAGCACAAACAATGCTAGTTGCTTGCAATCAGTGAAATTTGCAATTTGATGCGTCGTGACTATATAGATATCAGTCAAATACATCACGAGACCGTATTGCTGTTATCAGAGTGCATCCTCTCACCGTCTCACGCGCACGCGACAGAGCTAACGCAAGATGCATGCTGATCATGACCGGAAAAGAAACTAGGCAGAAGTATAGGTGGTGAATCGATAAACCGACGACGTGAATGTGGCAGTCGATTGGATAGGGCCACCTACGGGTTTCTCAGCGCGCAAGCTCGAGCACAGCTCTCATCACTGTGTGAAAAGATGTCATACATCTCGAAACCCCCACAGTTTGCACCGTGACACACGGCATATTGCCATATTCTACCCTGGGATCGAGGTCTGGAGTGTATAACCAGGATATAGTCGTTTGAACTTCGACCAACACTGCCTGGAACGTGCGCATTACTACTTGATAATGAACTTGTCAGATCCTGTGATAAATGTACGGCGTTAAATTGAGCATCTCATGTCTCCAACGGTTAAGGCGAGCTTTTCGAGCGTTGCCTAGAAAAGTAATCGGCCACAGTATGAGCGTGGTGAATAGTTTCTCCTAGATCAAAAAGATCCTACTCCTTCCTCCCTTGCTCTCCATCCATCCATCCAACCCTCCACACCTCCAGCCCTCCCTCCCCAGCGACTCCCACCACCCCCTTGCCTCCCTCTGCACCCGTATCCCAATCTACACCCAAAACTTTCTTCCCTCCATCCCACGCTCTAAAGCTCGCCACCGCACTTTTCGTGCTGCGCAGATCCCACACCCTAACCACCCCATCATACGCACCCGTCACCACCTGCTGTGAGACACCCGAGCCCCGCCCAAGCGCAACACACGAAGGCGTCGCGGGATGCATGAATGACGCCGATGCTGAAGATGAAGGTGACGACATATCGTACAACGTCATACTGCGGTCTGTCGACAGCGCAAGAACCGCCGACGGTAACCCCGACTCGGTAGCAATAAGCGAGAGGAAGGGCTTCTCAGCAGCGGACTGTCGGGTCAAAAAAAAACATAAGTTGACAATGTCACGCATTAAGAAGTATGAATACTTACGATAGTCTTAGTACACAACCCAGTTTCGGTATCCCACATCCGAACAGTCGAATCGAAACCACAGCTGTATGCCGTCGAATCACCACTTGCCGCTGTCCCAAAAATAGCCCTCGATACCCTCGCCGTATGGGACTGGAGAACCATGAGTGGGGCCTTGCGGATCGCCCTTTCACCATCTACTCTTCGTCTCTTTGTCCTCCGACTTCCCTCGGCGGGGGTGTCCTCAGGAACCTCGTCACTGTCAGGGACAGTGGTGTCCCATAGCCCGATGAGGTTGTCCCACGAGGCTGTGAGGAGATGTAAGCCGGATGCGTCGGCTGTGATAGAAGACAACGGAGCGGTATGCAAATTCAGTGTTGCGAGAGATTTTGCGCTGGCGTGAGCCTTGGCGTCTGACTTTGTGGGGTTTGTTGATGTTAGCTTGGAGGTGGAGATGTCAGAGACAGTGAGTTGGGTTAATTGTCCAGTAAGGTCATGCGATGCGGTAGCTAGTGTCATCGTTTGTGCTTCGGTTGAAGAGGACGAGGAAGGAAGAAGGCAGAATGAAGTGATGGCCGCGTTGTGCAAAAGGGCATCTGAGGTCATGTTTTTAGAGTAATCGAACGAACGAATATGTCCATCGTAGGAAGACGTGATAAATTGCCTATATACAATGAATTATCAACTATGTTGAATTATTGAAAAAGAGAAGAGCATACCCTGGTAGTTTACAAGACACACAGGACACCCAATCATCGTGAGGGAAATCGGACATTTTCTGAGGCGGCAGAATGGACTCGATATACTCGATCTCGAGCGTTTCCTCCTACACATCCAAAATAAATCACTACATCAACACGACGCTAGGACCTAAAATTCACGCAAGACGAACCTCACCGACCCCATTATCCGCACACCACTCTGCCAGAGTAGTCCTCAATATCTCGCCTTTGACAAGAAAATCAAATGGCACGGGTTGTGTGAGTGATAGGGCCTTGTTGACGAGCTGTGATAGCTGATACCGTCTCCATGATGCTGGAATCATAAATTTTTGGGATGGCAGCGGGTAAGGTGTTTGTGTGGAGAACACCACTGGCAGTGAGAGCCCGCTCGACATTACCGACGTTGAAGCCATGACGGTGAAAGGACGGACCAATCACAGACCAAGTTGGCAAAAACTTTGTGATGCCGCGAGGAAGAAGATAAGATAAGATTTAAAAAATTCAAATGGATATGAATATTATGATGCATCATGCCACGCCACAGAATGCCAGCCGTTAATAGTGTTATGATTTATCACCTAGCCGAATCACAAATTTTTCATAGGCGACTGACCTACGTCTGCCGCTGTTGCTGTGGAGTACAGACGTCGACCAGCTCATGTATTACTTATTGTATTGTGGACCTGTGCATCCTCAGCATCCTTATCTCGCCATCTAACTCCAAGCCTTCTAATTTGTAGTCTTCTCCGATTCATTAATTCTATGTTACGGCTAGGACTTCATCTAGGCGTGATTGGACGAGGGCCGCCGCAGACCAGTACCAGCATGACGGTAGGCCGGGTTCATAATAATATCAAATTGCCTTGTTATTAATCTAATATCAAGAGCCCGTCGGGAACCTTGAACGACATCGCGAAGCATGTCATAAGACACTCATAAGACACTTAATATTTTATGTTTCCAGATATTCGATTGATGTAAACGAATAGGCTATGTCCATGTGACCACTGAGGACGAGCTTAAATTCGGATCGTTTGTGCCGACGATGCAAGGGATTCCGATAACACTTGCTTGGCTCGGGAGAAAACTTGAAGCGTCAAGTCCCTTATATCGACTCGGCTTTGCCAGTTCTTTCCATCGCGCAGTGGCTCACCCGGGCCGGGACTGTCAGGGTAAATCATGATATGGTGTGTCGTTGGACGTCGCGACCTTGGCATAATCACACCATGCTTCCATCTTCGGCAGCCTCCCATGAACTGGCCAGCTGGTGCCAAGCGACCCAATGGAGCCCAACAATCTTCTGAAATGCTAAGTCCAGAACATTTACATATATCATTACCATAAAGCTTGCAGGGTCATCGGCGACGTGCCATTGCAATTTGCGCGCCTGCAAGTTAACCACAATATTGATGCTGACATGATAATCGTCATTGTCTTGTCCTTCAAGGGGCCTTCAAACCTCCGATAGAGTCTTTGACATTCACCCACGTGTGTGCACATTTTTCTGAGAATGCTCCCACAATCCTGAGATTGCTGCATTCGCTGAGATTTATCTGTCATCGAAGATGTCCTTCAAGATTGGGTCCCGCGGTGAGCTAGATCTGATCATTCCATATGCATTGAAACCTTCAACCTCGGCTATGTACCACTTACATAGCACTCTTCCAGCGCTCGCTAAAATGCTAACGTACTACTATACCGAAAGGAGCATTCCACTCCCATCGTATTCCATATGGAATACTGTGGGCCATCGATGTAGAGCCTTGCAAGGGTGAAGAATGTTATCCTGAGATCACCTGTCCTGTTGTTCTCTCTGAAGCGAGGAATAAAAGGGAGAACAGGCGTAGGGCTATTTGAAGATACTGACCCGAAGTTGTAATGACAATTCCCAGCCTTTGGGACTGGCTCCTAGGAAGAAGGCTGATGAATCACCACCAACGTCTTTGCATTGAGGTAGAAGGTGGAAGCCGCTTTGGTCTGAACGACATAAGTCTAATGAGGGCAAACGTGATTCGGTCGATATGGGTTTGCGTGTCCTTATTACCCCAAGCAAGAGCGAGAGGCCCAGCTTCGGGAAAGAAGCGGCGCGGCGCCTGAGCCGATGAAAGTTGCGAATAAAAGCTTGAGCCACCAACTACCATCGAAGTCTGGTAGTCCTTGAGCGTAGTTTCATTCTTGATTCTTCAAGAGAGTCGTAGGTCTGTATCCTATCGGATTACCCACAAATGATTTGGATTTGGGTTCGGGAGCGACGTTGTGTGATAGATGGCTGGAGGAAAACTTGAAAAGTCTGACTCCCGATGTTCACGATATTGCAATTTGCAAACAGGGACGCTACGTAGTCGAATTCGATATGCGTCCGGTCCGTAGATGATATATGAAGACCACAGGGTAAGTAACAAAAGTACTGGCATGCAGTAAGAATTGTGTATCTGAAACAACCAACTCGAGGTCCTGAAGCAAAGCCTCCAAGTCCAGGTATGGATGGAGAGCTGGTGGTCTTGCCCACCAACCAAGCGAGATTCAATGTGGAGTTCTCGGCTCGGACTCCAGAGGTTATCTGCCTGAAGTTCGCCGCCAATTCGCCGCACTGGTACTGTAGATAGGGATAGTTAATTCTGGGTTCGGAGTCCGTTTTGTCCGGAAGTTACACCGGCGGCTGCTCAAGTAAATCCGTTGCTGGCCAGAAAGACAACAGGACGAGGCCAATGTACCCCCAAGGGGTATAACCGCTTTTAGAGAACAAATACAGTGCCAGGCTCCTGGCTGAAAGCCGATCACATACAATCAAGGAATCGATGCTTCGAATTTCACAGGGTTGGCTACAAAAGGCACCGCGGCTACTACGGCGACTAGGAACATATCCGATAACACACTCCGCGAACACACCACGAACTTGATGTATAGAATCGGCAATTTCAAATCGGACAATCTTCAATCTTCTGTTACTTATATAAAGGAGTCGCATCAATGACTGACCCTTTTTGACTTCCCCCTTCCTGTCTTTTTACAATTTGCCCGGTTTCTGTCGATAGTCGTCCATGCCAGGAAGCACTATGTCTTCTAATGGCGTGTACAACGTACGTGTCGATCACCTTGCATGTGGTTGCAATGTGCACCACATGGCTATTTCACATATGGCGTTATCTAAAAATGAACTATATACGTTCTCATGTCTTTTCTATCACAGCACAGGAGCCTCCACCCAAATTCTTCTCGTACACCAGGTTCCACATCAAGCCAACTACCTAGTGGTAGCACCGGGCTTGCAGAAGCTTTTCAGGCCATCAAACAAGAATTTGACGCTATTCAATCAGAATGTAACGCTTTACGCACGCAGAGGGATGAATATGAGTCGAAAAGTGAGTTTCAGCCATTCACTGGGCGCGCGTCGAATCCCTTATGTGATCACCCACTACTAGTGACTTCCCAGCTCAGCGAGATAAACGGCATACGAAGGTCCTTATATGATCTTGAAGCGCAACATGGTAAAGTCCGTCAACACTATGAAGACGAAATCAGTCGCCTACGTGCTGAAGTCGCAAGTTTGCGCCTTGGTACTCCACGCACGGCCTCCTCTCTAGTTCCACCAGGAATTCCAGGCTTATCTCCCCCGAACCCGAGTAACACCCATGCTCCTTCTGGGTCAGCCACCATCACAGACACCCTGCTTCGAGATCGCGGGCGGACAAAGGAACGTGGGCGCGATCCCATGCCACCAGACTACGAACGAGATAGGGAGAAGTCTCGGGAAAGACGCGAGGTTGACCGTGCCCTAGGGCAACACAATGCTAAGCAGCGCAAATCCGAGAGCATTGGGTCAGGTATGAGAATATCCTTTCTGTCAACGATGAGTCATAATATATTGTTTACTTAGGTATGCGTTCTCCGTACGATGTCGACCACATGACGAAATTACAACCTCCGTCCTATTTGAACTCGGCTGGCCCTAGTTCAGTCACTGTTCCGTCTCGAGACCCAGCTGATTTTCAAATTACACTTCCTCCCGTCAACACTAGACCGCAAAGCCGGGCTTCGGAAGAAATGAGCCCGTCCATCGCCCCGTCCGAATATAGGAAAGAAGGCAGCGACTGGGTTGCCATTTACAATCCCAAAGCCAAGAGAACCCTTGACATCAACCTCGTGCATTCCTTTCCACACCCCAGGTTCGCCATAAAATGATCCTCTCGTACCAAACGCTGACAATCATGCGATGTACAGTGTCGTCTGCTGCGTCCAATTCTCCTCAGACGGTCGATATTTGGCAACTGGTTGCAATCGGACGGCACAAATATTCGATGTCAAGTCTGGTGCTAAAATATGGTGTGCCTCGCACTTCGGTTCTGGGAGAATGTTCATTGATATCCGACTTGACCCATTTTTCAGCATCTTAGCCGATGATTCCGCCGCAAAATCTGGGGATCTTTATATCCGGAGCGTCCGATTCAGTCCTGATGGGAAATATCTTGCCACAGGCGCTGAAGATAGGAAAGTTAGGGTTCGTACCGCTTAAACTACCACCGCTTTACATCCTCAGCGTGTGTTCAGATCTGGGATGTCGCCAAGAAACGTATTCTACAGGTTTTCGATGGCCACCAACAAGAAATCTACTCTCTAGACTTCTCCAAAGACGGGCGTCTCATTGTTTCTGGCTCCGGAGACAGGACTACCCGAATATGGGATATGACCGATGGCTCATGCAAAGTCCTGACTATCAACGAGGCAGATTCCCTCAATAACGACGCTGGCGTCACATCTGTTGCTATTTCACCAAACGGGAGATTGGTCGCTGCTGGAAGCCTCGATACCATTGTACGAATCTGGGATGTATCTTCAGGGACATTGTTGCAGAGACTGCAAGGACATCAAGACAGTGTATACAGCGTCGTGTTCACCCCAGATGGACGAGGGTTAGTCAGCGGTAGTCTGGACAGGACACTCAGATGCTGGGATGTCAGTAGCGTAATGGCTGGGCCTCCCGTGAAAGGTCCCAGCGACAGTTCCCTTTCTCCGCCTTCAGTAGACTTTGTTGGTCACAAGGTATCATTATACCATTCGTTGCCCCTTTTCGTGACACTTATCACTGTACTGGTACCAGGATTACGTCCTCTCAGTCGCTGTCTCTCATGACGGCCAATGGGTCGCATCTGGCTCCAAAGACCGCTGCGTTCAATTCTGGGACTCCCGAACGGCAACATTGCAGTTCATGTTGCAAGGTCATAGAAACTCCGGTTCGTAGCTGATGTCGCATGTATCCCCTCATGCCTGCCTCACACTGGACGCCCACAGTCATTTCGCTTGATCTTAACCCTCAAGATAGCCTTCTTGCCACAGGCAGTGGAGACAGCGTAGCTCGGATATGTATGTTTCGACCCTCTGCTCATTATCACACAATCTTATTCTGATGAATCCCTGCAGGGCGTTATGTACCTATCTAATTTTTTTACTCTATCTCGTGCTATTTGCTGTCCAGACAATAATGCTAATAATGGGTGCCGGACGCATTAATACTGGATATATGAATGCGACTGTCGGACATCAGAAAAGTGACCGTCAAATATGTGGATTCGACGATGTGCTATTGATGGATAGGTTCAGTTCGGTTCTTCCAAGGATTTCGCTGCATCCCAGGACTGGGCTGTTCGGTTTTTGATCAAGTGGTTGGGCAGAGAACGAGATTCTCGTGTAGTGACGGGGGGTGTGAGTGGCGGGAGAGAATGGTGGGAACAGATCTGGTGGGCATAAGAACGCAGACAACGTGTGGGTCAGTGAGGTGCAGCCTGCCTCATGTCCATGATCCTCATGCATGATGAATGATTACTTCAAATACTACATGTCTTCGTATCTTTATTCAGTAAATCTATTGAGAATGCTGATAATGATATGCGAGCGCGATAGTGCGCGAGTGCGAATACGACGGATTAGAAATTTAGCAGTGGCAGTGGGATGTTGGCGCGGACAAGTAAGACCTTATATTGCACACTATGTACAGTTGACCTTCTCATAATGCATAGCAGCACAATGCATTATGAGAATTATGCCATCACAGGATATGCCACATATTGTGCCACTGACATCTGTGACACCCTGAAAGCAGCTTGGTTTTGTTTGGTTGTGGCATCAAAAACAAGGCTGTTGGCAGCACACAGAATCTAATAAGATACAGTACATATCTTGTAACTGTGGGACATCACTACTGCCATCAGGAAATCAGGGGGACACTGGTATGACCAGGCAGAGTTTGTAAGCAGCATGCAAGTCTGCACCAATTTGTATTGAAATATACTGAAATTATATGGGTTGATCTACATAATGCAAGAATTTTGTAACTGATCATTAGATCCAACAATTGTGACATCAGGGATTATTGATTATCTTTTATGTCCAAGGCTGGCAGAAACTAGATATAGCTTTGCAAGGAGTAGGCAAAAATTGTAGAGCTTGATCAGTGATTATGTTGTATTTACAAGAGTGATAGAAGCAGAGATGGCATTTCAAGCTATTGCAAGCCACAGGTACAAATTGGTGTGGTTGATACAAAGTACAGATATGTTAAGATTTACAAGGCACTTGCCTGAGGCCTTTTTGGGCACTCAATCCAAGCAAATCCTTCATATTCCTCTCATTCTCTTCATCACAAAGGCACTTTGTAATATTGTGACTACTAGTAGAACTAATATGAGGCTACTCTATGTTGAAATAACAGGAGATATGATGTTGAGTACAAGAAAGATATATAAGTGCCCCCAGCAGTTTTACTAGTAGATAGCAAACATAGCCCCTCCTACTATGACGTCTCCCAAAAATGGCAATGCTGACAAAGGTTGTTGATGTGTGACCAAACTTCAATGTTTGTTTTCCCAACATGAAATTGATGCTGCTACCTTTCTTCCTCTCCCTTCATATAGGGCCCAAACGACAACTGATATTATTTTGGCTGTAAGTAAAGTTTTTTTTTCTAAGTTCTTTTCTTTGTTTTCAACTAACTACTTTCATCTGCTTTTTTAGGTTCTATCTATGTTATATACATGAGACAGTACCACATGCCACTGCTGTGAGTGCAGGGTGGATAATAGATCAGATCAATGACAAAATGGGATGTCAACTGATGACAAGGACAGCAGGACAGGGACAGGTGGAATGGTAAAGACAATGATGATGGCCACCAGCACTCCACTGCCATTGCTCACAACAACAAAAAAGAAGAGCCATGATGACAAAACTATGGGACAACACCAACACCAACAACAAGGGGGCAGACAACAATAATAGGGTTGTTCACAGTCGGCATTTTTGGCTCATTTTTCACTCATTTTTCAATCATTTGCATTTCATTTTGATTCCATTTTGCTTGAGAATGAAAGTGAAAATGAAAGAAAAATGACTACAAAATGGAACCCTATCCATGCTTCTGCAAAAAGGGACCTGAAAAATGATCATTTTTCACCCTTTTGGCAGTGTGCCTGAAGGTGAAAATGCATTTTGCTCCATTTTTTCTAAAATTTCCTTCCCAGGGTGTTCACAGTAACCATTTTTTATATCATTTTTCATTCCATTTTTCATTCCCTTTTGTTTGTTTCTCTGCCAAATACACAAAAATGACCCAAAAATGATTCTGAAAATGAGCTGAAAATGGCCCAAGAATGGCTACTGTGAACAACCCTAATGATGGGACCAGGGAACAAAGACCATGACAAGAAAAAGGACAGTGATGATGAAGACAGGAACAGGACAACTAGCATGACCCAGCACCCACCACCACCACTGTGAGCAATTGCTTGCAGGGTTATGGATGCTGAAGTTTGGTTCAGTTTGGTTCTTTGAGAATTTCGCTGAACCTAGAACCAGACTTCAGGTTCAATCCAGGCAATCTGCTGAACCTAAAACTGGACCATCGGTTTAGGTTCAGAAAAGGTTCAAACTTGAACTGAACTTTTTTGTGTACAAAAAATCTGTAACTGAGACAACTTTGAAAAAGTAGAATATTATTAGTGAGATAAGTACAGAAAACTACATTGAACAAAGTACAGTATCCCCACAATGTGAG
>QFEU01021556.1:0-14009 GCA_003316345.1 Tricholoma terreum
CATGCTCTCTCTTCTATTCGTCTCTCGCGCGGGAAGCCCTCTTGCTCGTGACGCCTAACACACATCTGCCACTGTGCCTTCAAGGAACGTACAGCAGCATCGTCTCCTGGCCAGGCTCTTAGGCACTGCGTTATCAGTCGAATCATTGGTGCCGCGAACGGAGGTGGGATCGGGCAGAGTCATCCGGCGGAATAAGGAACGAGGTTTTTCGTCTTCCGTTTCGGGTTTGTAAACATTCGACATCGTTGAAGCTTCCCCCGATGGGCGTGTAGCATTGGGTTTGGTCAAAATCCGCTGAGAATGCTGGCACAGCCTCGATGGATGAGGAACCTGTAAAACGGCAGGGGGCCGGGACACGAGAGAGTTGTGAAGTAAAGGACCTCAGTGATATGTAAAGCACGAAGAATAGATGCGAAAAACCAACATGATTATGTAATGTAATCGCTTAACTTGAATTACTAATTAGGAGCACTGACAAGTTCAACAGAACCCGCTGTTTGCACCTGGTAGCAGCTGCTACCTCTTGTTATGTACATACTATCCCACACTCCTGATTGCTAAAATCAACTTTGTTCTGACACTTCTTCTGCAAATTCCCCAGGCCTGATTGACAGATAGAGGTATACATATGTGTGTTATAAGGTGTTATTGATGTTAAACCCAGTAAAATAGGGTTTCTCTGATGTTATGTTCAATAATAACTTTCATATCACTATAACTTCTAGCTTGAAGAACATCTTACTGCCTCCTATCATATGCAGACTACAGTAAATCAGTATATTACAGAGTCTCAAACACAAACCCAGAGGACCATTGATACACAAGTTCTTAACTCCTCTAGAGTTGAAACAGTTCATCACCAGCTTGGAAATCCTGGACCCAGCTTTGAGACTCAGCCTTCTGCAGGTCTTCTTGAACTAAACCTGGCTGGTATCACTCAAGAGCTCTATCATATGTAACCATTGTCAGAACCTGTGCTACCTGATAGCTTCAATACTCAGGTGGAAAGTAGTACAACAGGTCATAAATGAAAGAGAGCAGCTGAGTTCACAAAAAATTCTGACCAACAACTAAAGTTAGCATAACCAGAAGAGATGCTGGAAGTGTGGAAATGAAGAGTGTGGGGGTTGGCAGAAACAGAAATCATGCAGGAATGACTGCATGGAATGTGGAAGATATGATTGCAATGGAAAAAATAGTCAACATCCTAGTTAGGCTTGCCAGTGGAATTGTCACACAGAAGGTAATCAAGGCTCTGCTATATAGTATAGTATATATATGTCCCTACTTCAGTATAATGTGTAAATAGAGGAACAAATCTCTCTTTCTCTTCTTCTTCTCTTTCCTTTTTTGGAAGTATTTTTGATAATTTATGTAAGCCAGGTGCAAACATGGTCACAGTGCCAACACCGTCACAGCCCCGAACCCGCAGACGCTTGGTGTTTGATGTTTGTAATCTATTTTCTGTTTTTTTTTTTTTATTCCTCGTCGACGTTGGTTGTATGGTCTTTCACTTAATTTTCATTCTACTAGAATTGAGTCTGACACACGAAACGCATAGTAGGAAGATTTGACACATTCCTATGGGAGATGCAGCCACAATTTCACGACCATCCACGTCGGTACAATCTTGGCCCACCGCCTAAAATGATCCCGCCCAACAAGATCCTAGCACGATCCTCGCTTCGGGGCCTAATCCTGCTGAAGCAAATTACGTACAAAGTGGACCCGGGTCCTGCCCTTCTGCGTAGTTGGGGGTGAAGAAGTGGATGGGCTGATGTTACAGTCCTGTCGCTGTATTTACCCACTGTTTTACCCTCTGGCCATTTATCTGCATTATATTCTTTGTTCTATTCTCCTGCGTTGCCCGACAATGGTTGTTCCTGCAGGTAAATTCATTTCATCTTCAGATCCATGCTCTGTTGCGTTGTACTGGGGATCTGGTAATTCACAGAAATTCAACATCACTGACTTTCTATCCAGGCCACGCTTCTGATCTGAGTCCGTTGTTTTCACCGAATCTTTGATAGCACCTGATTCCATGCGACATCTTCGCCAAAAACTGGCTTTTTCTCCGGTTCGGAATGCTGTCCCACAAATTGAACATCATCTAGTTCATCTGAGTCATCAACGAATCCATTTCACTGCTGGCTTCAACAGTGATGAACTGCGTAAAGTCACCATCCATAGCCGTGGCCAAGATCTGCACAAAGCCACGGACCTGGGTCGCCAAGTTTCCGGCCATCGTATTCACAGCCAACCTAAAAATGTAAACACCCGTCAATCTAATCACTGCAGATCACACAGAAATCACATTTGGAGTAGCCAGGAATTCGTCGCATCCCGAAATCAGTGACACGACATATAAATTGAAGCAATAATGATACCCGAATGCCACGAACGTGCCCTGAAAACAGCGGCACATTGCATGTATACTGTGCGCACACTATGTAACCAGGTCTGACTGCATTAAAACCTCTCTCGCTGCCCGAAAAAACCCTTTTGGGAAAAAGTTGGCAGCAGGGCAAGGAAAGCCACCAGTCACAGGGAGGGAGGGTGGGTAATGCGAAGTACGCCGTAAACTAGGGACCACCACCAGAGGCTGGCAGGATGATATATCAAGGTCTGTAATTAGCGTTTATACGTGATACATGCAGAGCTGTAATTAGAGTACCTTTGAATACATCAAACCTACTGTGCTTACCCTGGTCACGGTATTGAATACAGAATACTTCACCTCGTGATTCAGATACCTTTGAACAGGTATTTCCAGGGGCGGAAGGCGGGAGGGCCGTCTACTTATTCATTTAGGACTGGGTTATGGTAATGTTCAGATCCTCGGATCGGACGGTGCTTCTTCTGGGATTGATGTAGGTTGTCCTGTCTTTCTGTTGACGGATCCAACATGGCTTCGTAACTTTGTGTGGCTTCTTATGTCTTCCTATGTCTTCCCATCTGATTGATATGTTCTCGTTACCAGTTGTTTTTATCTTTTATCTTTTATTTTATTTTATTCTTTCGGAACGATATATTTGTTGCAATGCATCCAGGAAAGATTCAATTAATGTACACTTGTTCACGGTGCCTATTGCCTACTCTTACCCCC
The DNA here is from genome assembly GCA_003316345.1 of Tricholoma terreum. Lineage (NCBI taxonomy): Eukaryota > Fungi > Basidiomycota > Agaricomycetes > Agaricales > Tricholomataceae > Tricholoma > Tricholoma terreum. The sequence continues at coordinate 3,107 of QFEU01021556.1, forward strand.
AGTCTGTTCGCATCCTCGCGCTCCATGCTGCTGTCCTCGTTCTGCTTGCAGCCATCAGCATCTCCGTTGCTCCATCACCCTGTCGCCTTGTGGCGGTGGTATGCATGGTCCCCATATCTGTTGTCCCCATTCTCATCATTATGCGCTCGTCATCACCAGTGCCAGTGGTTGTCGGGGCCTGCTGTCGGTTACTAGCACCCGTGATCCACCCTGCGAGTAGCTCGCAAGGCTGGGGGCGGGTGTTGGGTCGTCCCTTGTGGTCTTGGGTGGTGCCAGCGCTGGGTATCCTGCCCTGTTGTCCCGCGGTCATGGAGTCCCACTGTGAGCAGTTTTTTTGCGGCTGTGGTAGTGCTGTTGACGCGGTTGGGATGTGGGTCTGGCTTTGGCAGTCCTAGTCATCTATCCTGATTTGTTAGCTAGTTGCACCAACATTCCACCATTGCTCGCAGCAGCGGAAGGTGCAGTGGAGGGTGTGGGGGTTGCTTCACCTTCGTGTTAGGCACTGGTTTTGGTCCTAGGGGGAGCATTTGGGTCAGTGGTAGTCCCATATGAAAAACAAACACATGACATACTCACCTTAGAAGGTCTGAAAGATAGTTAATGGTGGTACAAATGACAAGTTGAAGTGGGACGATGTTGGAAAGAGTGTACTGCCACAAGTTCCCACACCTCAGTGACGGAATCAACAATGACGGGAAGACCACCCTACTCCAACTTGGTCATCTGAGGATCTAAAAAGTGTCGGTATATGATATTTTACCATATTAGATTATATCTGTTGTTGGATTTCATCAGGAGGTTGGAAGATGAGTAAAAGTCAGACGACGCATTGAAACGGTCAAAGTTGTTCTAAATTTACTACTTTGCACATCATAATACATATGCCAGTGCATGTTGACTCAACAATGCCTTGCAAGATTGGAAATTTTCATCTTCTCATTGATGGTTCCTACTATTATTGTACTTGACATCATTGACCGCTAGCGGCTATATCACATTGCCTGAAATTCAAGCTTAGATTGATGTCAGACTTGAAGTTATATTTACAGATGACTCAGAAGTTCGAAATTGATGAACATGAGTATCATAATATGCATTAACAGCTAATGGCATGTCAATCATAAATTCGCTGGAGAATAATGGGATGTTGCAAGATTGAGTGAATTGCAGGTGCTGAAAGTGTGGTTATAAGTTGTCATCAATCGTGTTTGATGCGGGGAATAATCGCATGCATCCCCTGCCAAGGGCAGGAGAGCAAGAAAACACCGAAATTGTAGGGATGCATTATGACAATTCCGAGCTTCTGCAGCCCATCTGCTACTATATGTTGCTGTAGTTGAGAGGTCGTATGCTTGAATAAAGGTCACTAAAATGTGTTTTCGGTCCTTACATATTGATTCGCCCAGTCGAGGGCCCAGCTCGCACGAAAAATCAACATGGAAAAAATGGAAAAGGAAAAAGATAGAAATAATATTATATTTTCCATGAAAATGGAGAAACATGGCATATATATATTATATGGAAAACATTAGAACCACAAAATCGACGGAAGATAGAACATGGAGCAACTGTCAAGAAGCCAACAGTCGATCACTGCTATAAATACTATGGGGAGGCAACAGTGAGAGGGACCCCCGATTGTATTTCAGGAACAGTCGATGGATTGATTGACAGAAGAACCCCAGATAAAAAAGGATTTATTGTAGTGGGGGGTGCAACAATATATGGCGAGCAGGAATGCGCCCAACGCAAGGGAAATCATGCACCAGATCTGAATATCACGTGCATTCATTATATATCAGATAGACCTGTAATGACAGCTCTACATGTATCACGCTATAACCTGTCACTACAGTACATTTATATACGAAAAGGACGGTATTGCCTGGGACCACAAGAGTTAGCACAGAGAAAGAGGCAAATGAGAAAGGCGTACCCAGGCACAAGAACTAGTGGGAAGGGGCAAGTAATTCTTGTGCTCTGGGTGAGGCATTTCACCTGGAGGGTCTCAGTGTACTGAGATGTTCCACACACCTGCACCGAAAAGGACGCATGATGATGCAGATCAGTGGCAGTGTGGCAGTGACAACAGGAGGTTCATCACAGAAAGGGGGTGAAAGCAGGGCACACAGAGTGTACATAGGCCACGAGAGTTGGAGTGCCAGAGCAGAAATGTGAAGACGGAGAGCTTGGCCATGATTGGGCTCGAGTAAACAAATGTTGAAACCCGACAAAAATGAATAATCAATAGCAATTCGGAACATGCGTGATCTCTTGCCAAATAATTTGTACATTCCCAACTTCGGCCTGGACTCTCAATTTTCCTTCCATCCCAACTTCGCGTATGACCTTCACATCGGTGGCAAAAATGGCGAGCCGCCATATCATGTCGTTGATGGTATTGATGAAACTTGGCATTTCTCCGGAAACAGAGATGCCCGTTATTGTTTGGGCCAAGTCTATGCGAGCGATGGCCGTCTATGACGAGAAATCAATGAAAGTCTAATGTATCGAAACACAAAGAACATACAGTGGCAACCGCTATTTCCCTCACTTGCAGCGGCAACTATAAGAAAAAGACATCAACAAAGTCAAAGAAGTACGTGAAAAAAAGGAAACAACGCACGTCATTAGCCATAGCATTGACATTATCCGTGAAATCCTTCCAAGTGCCGCAAATGTAGCTTATCCACCCAACCTAGCCTCCATTCTGATTTCCCTAGCGACATGGGTGACTTCATCCGCAAAGATGCTCAAGCTTTTGGTCATTCCGTTGATGGTGTCCTTGGGTTCGAGAATCTCGCAGCGCACAGCGACTTCGTGCTTTTTTGTCACGTCACCCCCCGTGACGGCTTTGGTGACTTCGGCTTTGGGGCGGATTGGTCAAGCTCATAGCGATATTATCTATGAGCACCTAAAAGACCAGTCAACCTTTGTGAAGTGAAAATAGAGTAAGATCAAATCACCTTCCACATCCCCTGTACATCAGGAACAAAGGCCTGTCCGCCCAAGAACCCTCCGTCGCAACTTCCAAACTAACACAAGTAAGCGAGTGACTTCCTTTGCAACTTGTTGACCATAGAGTTAATGGCCACCGAGCATCCCTCCCTGGATGTTGACATTTTGCTGTGACCACCACACGCGACGGCCTTCAAGTTGGTGACTTGTGAGATGATCTGTCTTGAAGTTCTCTGGTTGGTCAAAAAAGATTAGATAAGACCATTGGGGGAAAAAGAATCATTGACGTTTCGTGCCAGATCAGCCCATGTGCATCAGACACAAAAGCCCCAACTTTGGCGATGTGTCTTGCGTTCCTGCTTCCCAAGTGACTCGGTTGACTTCAGAGATGAAAGCAGATAATTGGTCGACCATAGAGTTGACGGTTCCTGTGACATGTTTGAGCAAGGGACAAAAAACGGAGGATTGGTTGATGTTATCATTGAGGGTAGATATTTTGCCCGGACCTTTGACTTGGACCCCAACTTGTTGAGTCAAATCACCACGACGACAGCAGTCGTGACCCGAGAGATGGATCGTACTTTATCGATTTATCGGTCAACAACAAACACCGTGACGTGCGATTACAGCGGTTTCCATAAAGCTTGGCACTTCTTGAAAAATATAAACACATGTCAAAATTTTGTAAACCTAACCTAGACTTATGCCATACCGAAAGATCTCGCACGACGTCAAACTGGCAGCAATTAGGCTTCATGAGCGAGCACTTTTACCTCTTGCCGATATCCTAGACTGTCTGAGAATCTCTCGTCATACTTTCTATCGCACCCTGCAGCTCTGGCGAACCACTGGCGATGTTGTTAGGCACACCTTCGGCATCCGAGGACGCCTGCGAATCATGCACTTTGACGACCTTGACTATCTAAAGCGCTTGATCAATCATCGTCCGGACTGGTTCCTGGATGAGTTACAGTACCTTCTGGCAGCAAACCGCTTCATCTCTGTCCATTTTACCACTATCCACCGGGAACTCGAACGAGCACAGGTATCAACAAAGAAACTCAAGAAGATTGCTGCTGAACAAAATGAGAATCTCCAAGCTGACTTTATTCGGCGCATGGGTCAGTACCAACCTGAACTACTTGGCTTCCTCGATGAAGTTTCGAAGGATGAACGTACCTCAGCTAGGCGTCATGGAAGGTCCATGAAAGGTAGACGTGCTGTGAAGAAGGGAGTATTCGTCCGTGGAAGAAGATTTTCCGCTGAGGGGTTGCTGACAGTTGATGGAATGGTATCTAACACAGTCATTGAAGGCTCTATGACAAGAAATCGGTTCCTGGATTACTTGGAGCACTCTGTCGTGCGTCTTCATTGTCGTACCCTCTGAGTTAGCACATATTTACCTTGAATGTCCAGCTACCTTTATGCACCCCCTTTCCTGGATATCTCAGTGTCCTTGTGATGGACAATGCCCGCATTCATCACGGAGATGAGATATTGGAGCTGACACAGTGCTTTGGTAAGGACATGCAATACCATTGATATTTTCACTCATGAGTCTTTAGGCATCCGCATTGAGTACCTCCCACCGTACTCACCTGACCTCAACCCCATTGAGGAAGCCTTTTCAAAACTCAAAGTGTTCATTCATCGCCACGGAAGTTTACTTGTCCATGAAGGTGATGGGATGTTATTTGACCTGATGGAATGCATGGAAGTCATGACCCCATCAGATGCAGTTGGATATTTCATACACGCAGGCTACTTCTAGACTCTAGAGCAATACAACGATACACAACAGAACTTAGTATACAGTTGCAGAATGTCCAATAGCTACAGCATCAGCAGAACATATGGTAGCAATGCAAAGACAACAAACTTGTAAAATATATCAGGCAGTTACTGCCCACTCCAACACTGCCTCTTTGAGGTCAACGATCTCACCTGGCTTGAACCCAAGATCCTTCAGTTCCTGCACATCAATATAGCGGAAGGCCTGGGTTCCAGTATACGCATGTGCCCTGAACTTTTCAAGAATGTCTTCGGATAAGCCATGGGCCTGACAGAATGTAGCGATATCTTGTTTGACACCAGGTTGGAGATGGGCTGGAATCAGGGCTTGCGCAGCAGGCACAGGTTGTTGAGGTGTGGGGAAAGGGTGCTGTGGGCTAGGGGCAGGAGCAAAAGCAGGACGAAGAATTCCAAACATGTCGTTTGGCATAACAACATTGATCACAGGAGCAGCTGGTACGGGTTGGCCCTTGTTGGCCATAGCGTTAAGGCGAGCTTGAAGCAGAGGTGATTTTGCAGCAAGGGATTGAGGTGCAACAGGATCAAAGAGAGCTATGTGCGGTGGCATGTCGATGTTTGCATTGCTCTCGCTCCGCAACTGAGACAGTCATATCAGCATGCATGACATTTTACGCACTAAACTCACCCAAGCTCCACCCCACTTCTCAAAGTGTTCATGTCCCAGTGGGAAGTGCGGCCCTTCAGCAGGCACAAAACAATGATCCGAATGACATGTTGGTACATTACATTGCCATCACTCTCGTAATGTCTTGATCTTGTCATTCAAGGCAACGTTCACAGGGAAAATGTCAGACTCTTTCGGTGCCTACAACTTCCGTGAGCAATTGCATTAGTTCAAGTATGCACGTACCTTCGACTTTCTCGGCTTTTTCTTTGGAGGTTCAGCATTGCTGTCATTTTTCTTTTCCGCCTCGAATGCCTGAGCAATGAGAGCATCAGTTTGTCAAGCAAACAATGGGGATCATGAAATCACGCTCTGTGCCCACAGTTGCAGGCCTGTTTCAATGATGACAATCTTCACGGCAGGGTCCTTCGCTTTCGTTGCGTTTTTGAGAAGGTAGGCATAGTCTGTGGACACCAAGAGTGGTAATGTGTTCGGTACATGACGAGGGATGGTGTAAGTGGCTTCAAACTTTGAGTAATTGATTTCGGTGGCAGAAGGGTAGAGCGTATCACTGATCCGAACATTGAGTTGTGCTTGAAAGTCCACCCATTCCATCGTGGCAGGAATCTCAAGCAGCCGCACTTTAGACTCACGGCGCAACTTCGGCTTCTTCATCTCTGCAGCAGAGAAGATAGCCAGACTGTAGGCAATCATGACTGTCTTCGGCTCGACGACAGGTGATGTGGCCTTTCCTGTAAACAATAGTGAGCAAAAGTAAGCAGGCATAGCACAACATGCCCTTGTTCTTATGTGGGCTGCGCTTCCACTTTGCCATGGTTGGTTGTGGACTGTGTTTGTGGCCCTCCTTGTTATCACTGTCTGAGTTGGTGTTGCTGTCATCGCCATCGTCCTCCTCTGTATCCTTTTCCTCCTCCTCCTCCTCCTCCTCCTCCTCATCATCATCATCATCATCATCATCATCTTCATCCTCCTCCTCCTCTGATTCCGAGGAGGACAGCAGAAGTTCTTGGGTAACCAAATCCGTGTCCAAATGCATCACTTTCAAGGCATCCACCTTGTCCTTCATTTGCAACACCTTTGGAGGGGCTTTCTGAGGTATAATGAGCGTGAGTTTCATGGGATTGGACCAGACTATATGCGAGGACGATGGTGGTGGACATGGTGGACATTCACAAACAGCAAACCATATGCTAGGGTTAAGAATTTCAATACATTCTACTTTTTCGCACAGTGTCAAGCTTTATGGAAACCGCTGTAATCTGCAAGTCAGGAGAAAATATTATTGCAAGAGAAGTACACACATGGCGGACCAAATCGAACTAGACACCATGACCCGTGTAACTTTCGACCCTGACTTAGAGTCACCTTCAAGCCTGAGTTCAACTTGTTCAAGGTGTTGATTTTCTTGGAGTTCAATGGCCTCTGGAGCTGATATAGCGGACTGTTCCTATTACTGATATTTTGAGACAGTCAGACTCGGATTGGACCCGGATACACTTATGCCAAATCAAGAACCGCTGAAAGGTTCGAACCACTACATTCTACTAGTACTTAGGAGTGATGAACTTCGACGTGCTGGCGTGAATGGGTCGTGCCATGGCACGTGTTGTTACATCCTTGGTGATATGTTTCACTTCCAAGTTTCATTGCACACTCACCTACTTGGCACCAAATGACCAAGTCATCACCCTTATCAGCGGAAGGAGGGACCGATTCATTACTTCCGGTTGCTAAAGCTCGCCCGAACAACCTGGGCCATCCGGATCATCTCGTCGTGATGCGTCTACTGTAGAAAGTGCTACTGATATTGAATCGAGCTGTGTGGCTCGCGTCTTAGAAGTCATACCCGACGTCGACCCCGACTACGTCGCCGCCCTGGTCATCTGTGCTCTCCAGATTCACCGCGACAGGGCTGTAGAGCATGTCTTGCATGCCCTATTTGATGATCCTAGACACTCTAAGGCTACATTGAAAAGGAAGACGAAGCATACACATTCTTACGACAGCTCTGAAGAGAGCTCTGCGGATATGCGAAATTCTAGTTTCGATTACGGAGACCACAACAGACCATTCACGGGAGGACCAAATTACAATGATCTAACTTTGGTTCTTCTTCTTTTGTTGTCACTGGGTCGTTTGGGTCTAATGTAAGATAGGTACAACTTCGAGGAGATTTCCCTCTCGTACCGGTCGGAATCATACAATATTCACTCCATTCATTGAATGGTCTCTACGCGCCAACCCATCTGTTGCTTCTAGAAAAATACAAAAAATACGAAAGGGCAAAACGATTCAGAAATATTTGCACAAAATTCCGCCCTGGACGAACGATTTTTCCGTTTCGACATCTCGCTCCCTTCTGCGGAAAACCGGACCCCAATATTCCCCAGGATCCACTACACGATGATGAGTTCAGCAGGGAGCGTGCGTGGCTGATACAGGAATCTATGGATCGCGCAGGGTATGGTGTCGAGTGTGGGTGCTGCTTCACCACCTTCCGCTTTGTGCATTACATATCTTCTTTGCCCCAATGGCTCATATCCAAGGACCATCAGCATGAAGTGGTGCAGTGTCCCGAAGCTCATCTGTTCTGTACCCCCTGCATGCTCTCCTACGCATCGACCCTTCTCGGTGCGCACGACCCCCGCATCCAATGCATTGATCGCTCAGGATGCACTGCTCTCTTACGGGCATCAGAGCTACGCCAATTTATGCCCAAGAAGATGATGCAACTATGGGAGAGCGTGCAGCAACGAACGGAGATTGTGGAAGCGGGGCTGGAGAGTCTGGAGGAGTGCCCCTTTTGCGATTATAGTGTGGTGATTGAGAACGAAATGGAGAAACTGCTGAGATGTGCTAATCATGGGGTGTGTGGAGTTGTCAGTTGCAGAGAATGTAGGAAGCCAGTAGGTGATCTTCGTCAGCGTATCTGAATATCCGTTTATTGTTTGTCTCTTTAGGATCATCTCCCGAAGCGCTGCCAAGGTATGCCGAGTCTCCTTAGGGTCTGACTTAGTAAACGGTGTCATCTTGTAGAGGAGGAAGATGCTATAATTGACGGACGACATACAATAGAAGAAGCAATGAGTGCGTTTTCGATCCCCACAATCATTTATTCTTCGACTTTATCCTCCCGTTCTCTCACGCTGCTCGTCATCTTTCTGTTACAGGCGGGGCCCTCATTAGAAATTGCCCAGAATGTCGACAACGTCAGTGGCGATTATCTTCTATCTGGCCATCCCCCACTGACTTCAAATCCTATATAAGCATTTGTGAAAGAGCTCGGAGTGAGTATATTCCTGGGATACGAACATTTTAATAAACGCTTTTATCTAAGTGTAACGTTATGGCATGCCCGTCACCCGGTTGTGGCACGATATCTTGCTATGTATGTCGCAAGAAGATCGACGGGCACGGCCACCTGCAGGCAAGTTCCAGTTTTTCTGCGTGTCACGTCGATTCAAATCTACAAATCGTGATTTTTTTCTCATTCCCCGAACTCGAACTAGCCTGGAACTCCCTGCGCCAGCGTAGTGGCAGCCGAAGTGCAGCATGGAAATGATGTAGGTATCTAGCCGCTACTAGACAACACAGTCATGGTCATACTCGCTTGTTTCCGCTCACTCCAATAGGTCAACGAAGCGCACCGACGTACGCTCGAGAAGTATAAACACGACCATCCCGACATGGATGAAGAGCGGGTTAAAATTGCCTAGCCCTTACTTTTGCGGCTGTCCTCAAATAATTATGCTGTAAGTTATTATGGTAACTAAGTCATTCTGACTTCTATAAAGCTAATATTTTACGACACAGGATTTCCAAACACGTAAGACGGCAAAGGGGAGCCCGGGTGGTTTAAAATTCGGCTCGTCAAAATTCAGCAGAGATGCTTACCCGAGGGTTCAGGTTCAGAAGTTCAGAATTCTTTCAAAATCTCACATTTCTGCAGCTGGCCCAATTCTCCCCCACACTGACATTTCCATATGAGGGAATACATTCCCAGTCAATGCTTGCAAACAAACAACTTGAATGAATCTTTCCCACCGACCTCCACGGTTCCACCATCCTCGACGTCTCCCTCTCTCCTTCCTCCCACAACTCCTTATCCCTCCGCAAACGGCGACCTCGATCATCACCACAAAGAAGGGCCCAAGGGACGTCGTTGACGTCTCTTGGGCCGTAGGTAAGTTTTTTTTCTCTCTCTTGTGTCATTTTCTTGTTACATACTAACGAACTTTTTTAGGTACTAATTTGAACTATTGACGACGACGATGACGACGACTGGCACCGCCTGACCCACCCACCCCACCACTGCCGAGAGCCCCTGCTCGTGGGGCGGCTGGGTGGTAGCAAGACAAACCACGATGAGGGGGACCACCACTATTGCAGCACCCCCAACTACCGCCGCGAGCAACTGCTCACGGGGTGGAAACGGGGAGCAGCGGGGATGGATAAGGATGGGGATGACAAGGACAACGAGGACGACAACGAGGGCGAGGCCAACCAGAACGGTGGGAACAATGAGGACAGGGCCCACGAATGGGACAGCAGCAGCGGCAGACCTGGACAACGACGAACGAGGAGGCCCAACGGTGCGGCGAACGGCAGGGGCAAACAACACCGAGCAGGAGGACATGGCGAACGACGCGAGAAGCAGGATGGCAGCAAAATGCGACGACAATGACACCACACTGCCAGCCCAGCGAGCCACTGCTTGCTGGGTGGATCGTGGGTGCTAGCCGACGAACCAGCATGGGAACGGAGAGGGAAGCGACGACGGCGGACAAGGACGGGACGAAGACGCGCGACGCGGCGCAAGGGCCGCTTTTCATAGCTATTTTTTCTTTTTTGTAAACTAGCTTCACTGCCCCTCCCTTGCCTATTTATTCTCTTTTTTACTTAGTTTTGTTACAATTTTAAGTCATCTGCCTATGCCTACAAGAGACTAGGGTAATCTTGCCAAAATGGCAGGATTAGTTTATTTTGTCACTTTGCACCTTGGGAATAATTAAATATTTGTCTTTGTAAGTGACCTTCCCTTTTTGGATGTCAGTGTGGGGGAGAGCAAGGGAACTTCATTTCTGCATGATTCAATTTCGTGGAACGGACCTCACGTAGTCAATCAACACAACATTCTCGCTGGTGATGTTCAGGCATATTGAGGAAGAGACCCCACTGGGCTCGGAAACTAGCTGTAATCGAACAATTGAGCCTGGTTTCAAAAAGTGCTCGAAGAGCATACTTACGGTACAAAGAGCTCAACATAGCCAGAGAATATCAACAGCATCACGACTTTGGAGGCCGCGATCATCTACAGAATAGTCAAAATATGAATAACGCTGGTCTTGATTTTAGGCCTACTACTACGGTACTACCATCGTGTCAAACGGCAAGGGGGGCACTCTTTGAAATTCTCACTGGCACGTGGAGGAAAATTCCTCAAATAGAGCAGGTCCACAAATCTTACTTAAACTGCCAGACGAAATTCATCCAGAAAGCATTTCCTAC
>QFEU01021558.1:0-15499 GCA_003316345.1 Tricholoma terreum
ACCTCAGGCACTCTCTCCACCCCCACCTTCACACCCCCATCATCATCCACAACAACACGCACAGCAGCAGCAGCAGCAGCCACAACATCAGCCACAACATCAGCAGCAGCAACAGCATCCGCATCACTTACATTCTCAGCCTCAAGTGCAATCGCAAGTTCAGCAGCAACAGTTGCCCTTTGCGAGAACTACAGCTATAGTGCCAACCAACATTGATACTCGTCCTTCGTATCCCGGGGGTGAACAAGTTCCTTCGGCTCGAGATAACACCATGTCAGAGGTAAGATCACTGAGGATATTTTCCTTCAGTAACGTAACGTTGCTCTATCAGATTTTCAGACACTGTCAAGCCCTCTACTCCTTCGCCAGTCATTACGGTCGGTACCATTTTTTTCTCTGGACTACATCGGACGCTCAAGAACAATAATAAATCTAGCACAATTACAACCCAATGTCCAACCCACGCAATCCGAGTTGGCCGAAATGTCCCAACGTGCCATTCAGGTGGTGCGGCTGTTAGAGGAGTATCGGCGTGCAAACCTTCCCGAAGTCGAGCGGATCAAAATGGATAGCGCAGCGGATATTATTCCATCTGATGATCATCGGCCCCCGAAGAGACCATGGGAAGACATGTCGCAGGACGGGAATGCAGATGGGGCAGAAACAGCAGCTATCGAGGTATTTGCGACCCGTCTCCATTGCACGATCCGTTGTTGAATCAGGATTACAGCAGTATCCCACTCCAGCTGAGAAGCCTCAGTCCACAGCGGAGCAGGACATGGAAATCATTCGTAGTAAACGTGCGACTAGTGCGGCGGGGGCTACGGGGGCAGCCGGTCAGCCAAAGAGCAAGTACCGAAAGCGAAGTGTGAGGGTCATTTTTATCTTTCATCTCGTCATCTGACTGGGGGAGCTGATTTTTATTTTTTTCCCCGCGGTTTGGTCTGGGCAGAGGGCGACTCCTCCAGGCAAATGTCATTCCTGCAATATCCGTGAGACACCCGAGTGGAGGCGAGGGCCCGATGGAGCAAGAACGCTATGCAATGCCTGTGGATTGCGTGAGTTCTGTTTCCATTGTATAGTGCATTTCTGATCTTCCCTTGGGGCGCCTAGATTACGCGAAGCTAATGCGTAAAAGCAACAAGTTACACGGTGCAGGTGGCGATGCTCCCCGTATTGATATGGACACCTTGCGCGCCTCTGCCAGAGCAGCTGATCTGTCCGATAAACCCCGATCCAAGCGTTCGCAACAGTCAGATGAACCAACATCGCCGATGGAGTCTGCGAAGCCGCTTCCGCAGCAGCACCATCAGGGTTCTTTCCAAGTAGTGCCGATGATACCTCAGAACCTTACCCCTAATACTCCTCTTCCCGAGCCCAGCCGCGTGCCGGCCCAGCATGCGATTCAGGCCATGCCACAGAGCACAGGGTCTATGTCGGTACCGCCTCCGCCCTGGGCAACGACTGTACCTCCGCCGTCGGCTGCGGCGCGCGGCTATGCTCCTGATCAACTCCAACACCAGTCTTTCATTCGGTCCTCACAGCATACAACCGTAAACACTTCTCCTCGCTAATGACTATGTTAAGTGATAATATCTAGTTTGTATACCTATTTTGAAGTCTTTCTTGTGCTAGTTCTGTCGCTCTTCGTGTTTTGAATGCTCGATTAATTGCATGCTTTTTCCCAGTGTCGTTTGTAATCGTTCGTACTTGAGACCTAACCAACGTTCCTTTTACTACATGACAAACATGCATATGAATACTATAGTTGATCTCCACTGGCATGTTTTGATTTTATCGAGCAGGACCTATGTACTGTCATTGTTATCTATGACAGTAAATATGATCGCGAAAGATAGTCGATCCGATTTCTATATGTAGGGACTCGTCCGACTTGGAAGTAATGGAAACTGAATACTTATCATTCCATGACACCAGGCGCTACATTCCATCCATAACAAATGACTAATGCCCGCATGAGAAACATGAAAGGGTGTATTCCCATGAGTAGGTCGAATAAGCGCGGACTCGACCAATTGACAAGCCTGAAATGTCATGATGAGAAAAAAAATCCAACAGGTACAAGATTACCATCGAGACAAGCAGGCTAACGGGGTACCTTAGTGGTACCTTCTGCTCTCTGGTAGCTTCAGTTTCAAAATAGCCTAAAATACACGCATACATACCACGATCGAATAAATGATCGATCTTAGTTCTCAGATCGTGTCGATATTCCGATCATGTCAAGATACAAATTCACGGGCAATTATGTGTACATACGATTTGCATCAAGGTGTTACACACATCTGATAGTCGAGATCTAGTCATTATAACCTCGTTTGGCGGGAGCCCGAGTCGAGTTTGTCTCCACACTGGTTCCCTGCTGCTTCCAAATTGCCAATTGGCGATCTTGTCCGGTCTGTTTCTCGTAGTCCGCCACTGACGTGGGCTTTTCTCCGTGAGGCGTTGCACGGGCGTGTCTGATTGCAGGCTAAAAGTCAAACGTGGCCGAATGAGTCACCACCTGATGGGGCCAATATTGTGAGCTCCGAACAGTGTTGGCTACATAGAACGTTACCCGTACCCTGTTATTCCAGATTGCGATTGAATTGGGCTTCCATTTGAATCGGATTTGATGGTCAGGATTTTATGGAAGAGGAACGTCAAGATAGCATCAGACTCAGCCTTCGGAACCCCAACGATGCGTGCATTCAGACTAGAATTGGAAGATGGAATGGTGGATTGACGTAGACGCTCTTCCATCCTGTAGTGGGGTTCACACGTACGACGGGATGGACTGCCTCGATCTCGTTCCTGTGAACCGGAAGCTCCGCTGCTCTGGCACCATCTGCTTGTGCGGCCGCACAGTGTAGAGCAGACAAGCCTTCTAAGTATACTTAGAATCCGGAGCTCAAGGAAGAATACAAGGCATAACTGATCGCCAAACGTTGAGTCAGCAGAACAGCTTCGAATTTTTGAGCACCTCACCCGGAACCCCATAAAGTATCGCCTCCATATTCAGGGCCTGCGAGTACTTTCAATGAAGTGGCACTGGGTGGTTGAAGCTCGTACGAAACCTGGAAACCTGGAATAAGATAAAGTATCTACCGAGGGGCGACGCACGTCTGAGTGCCAGAGCTCAAGCTTAGGGAATGCCGACAGATCAGGACGGCGCATCATTGTACACGACTGGTGGATATAATGGGCATCTTTTGATAAATGTTGAAGATCATATTGACCATGCACTGCCTCCAATCCGTTCTTTGGAATGGGAGTTGTGGCGTGCTTGTGCAGCGGACCGAAATGCCGAGCAAGGTCCAGTTGCCCATGGATATCGATCTGTTGATCGCGAAAGACTAGGGGAAGCAATGTATTATGCATCTGAAGGCCACAATGGAGGTCGGGAATTACTTACATACGACCCCACGTTCGCCAATAAGTAGGGCACTGTAGACATAAGCATCGTCGTTTCCGACGGAACTAGAGTCTCACAGTTCATCTTTCCGCGTCTCTGAGCGGTTCCTGAGGTCGACTCCGAGAATTTCAGTCCCAATTACAGGTGTCAGGTGCTCAACTTTCTGACAAACACCGAGAAGACTCGTTTTGGATGGGTCCGCGGACAGTCCACGGTCAAGAACTGGTACTTCGATTAAAAGCTCCCATGATATGAGGGCTAGTGTGTACAATTTAGTTGGGTACACTTTTCTTGGATCATTGACAGGCGTCACCTTGAACTCTGCGTGCTTATATTTGTCATCGCCGTCGTCTGCGATGGCTGGAGAGTAGAATGGATTAACAAGTGTGTTTTCACTCAGCACACTTTTGACGTGTAGGTGATGGGTTTCAGCAACTGTAACAGGCACCATTGAAAGCTGTGAGATGCTGAGACCGAGAGCACGGTTTTATTGTCGTTACACACGTGCTTCTGAGAGTTATTGCACCTAGTTCACGTAAATCGGGTACATAATTGCGCGATCAAGGAAATGTGGCTGACTGCGCTTCCTCAAAGACTTTGACAATGAGCGTGTTCAAAATATGCCATTTGAAATGACTCACAATATGATGAATTCGATCACCTCAAGACGTCAAACTTAATCATCACAAAAGATAGTAGGCTCTCCAGTTTGACGACGTTACTCACATAGATATGTCATCTGACATGTCCTGGAAGGGCAAAAGGCGCGCTGCTCTGTACATATAATCGTAAGGACACACGCAGGATCCTAGTGTCCACGATTGGAGGCAGTGTCAGTCGTAAGTCTGCCAATTAGTAACGGGCCGCTCACCATCAACGGGTCCAGCAAAAAACAACCGTCTCTTCCACCGTGACCAAGGAAGCTCTACGGACAGTGGCGTTGCGACTCTTCAGGAACTAAGTGCGAAAGTAGAATCGATTGGGTAACGACGCACATTTAGTAAGAGTGTTGTGCCTAGTCCTCCTCTCCCACCACGAACTGCCGCGGTGTGCAAGACTGGATATGGGGACTGTCATTCAAACCAGCCCGCATACCTTTTTGGAATTCCCTCTCAAGGATCCTTTAGCATTCCGTGAACGAAGACTAAACTGTAAGACGTATGCATTGTGCACTAGATAAGCTTCAAGTTTGGCGTCAGTTGTTTACGTCATCAGAAATGGCAGCCCAAGTCCTCCATCTATGATTAGAGAGGATGTATTGTATCCCACCCAGCCCGAACTACACTCCTCTGCAGCCCCAAACCCCAGCTTACAAATGTCAGGTCCAGTGCCTGTATCTCCGTTATCAGGTTATATGAATCTTGGGCTGGATCTTCCAAAACCTGATGAAAATGTCAGCCCGATGGGGAATGGAACGAACATCCCTCTAATTCCAGGAATCCACATTTTGCAAGTGGGTACGCCAGGTGTAGAGAAGATCAGCGGTCAAGGGAGGAACTCGGAGCTACCGACGGCCACAAACGAGTTGGTAAAAAATCTTGCTGGCAAGACTACAGAGGGGGCCGTACAACAGTCTTTGCGCGGTGATAACTCATTTGCAGTATGTTAAACCTGTGGCTTGCCTTATTTCGAACCTGGTTCTGATCGCCTCCTTGCTTATTCTTCAGCCAACGATCCCACTGTCCCGCCCAAAAGACTACAAAGCAAGAAAGGCATCTCAAAACCAAGATGTCTCAGTAGATCCGCCGTCTCATGAAAGCCGTTCGTGGAAGTTGTGTCCTCCTCGCCTCGTCTCTGCCTTTGTTGTTGGCAAGCCTCGCCCCTCCGCCAGCGATTTATGCACCGGTTCGGATTCGGATTTTCCCCTCGAGGGCGCCGTGTCGTCTCGGCCTTGCTCAGGACTCGCGACATCCCACACAGATCAATGGGCAATAGACCAATCTGAGATCCTTCCTACGCTGACTGCGCGTATGAGAGACGCTCTACATCCTGTAGTAATGCAAAACGTACAGCTTCGTCGTGAATGTCCTACGGATAACATTCCGCCCGAGAGGTTCCAAGATGGTGCGAAGAATCTGCTCACGGATGAACTCTGTGAATCTTTTGTTGGAAAGTTGCGGTCGGTCCGGCAACAGATGCAGCCGTTGAAAGCCAAGGCATCATTAAATTGGCCCGCAGGAACCGCCTACGATATTGGAAGTGCCAGCGGTGATGCCAACGGTTTGAATGGGGCGAACGACACCAGATGCGTACCTGGGTCTGAAGCTATTGCATCCACGTCCCAAAGTGTAACTCGGTCTGAAAGTGGAGAAATGCCTGTGTCTTATCTCCCAACGCCTCCCGTCTCAGCATTGCTATCGAATGCCCCGAGAGCCCCAAAGGCGATGTTGAATGGATGGAACGCAACGCCTGCGGTTGCACCGACGGTCATCAGATCCCAGTCGCCGCCTTACTCTCCTTCACGACAGAGCAAAGGTAAAGTACATAAGGACCATTACTGGAGAAGTGACCAGGGTTCGGGTTACATGACCAATGCAACGCCGTCGGCTTCTCAATCGCAGGTGCTTACCTCCGACTTTCCCCCTCCCGATCGTGGCTCGGTACTACGCGGGATACCCATACCAATGGACCCAACTTTTTTCTCAAACCCGTCTTCTAGTTTCAGAGAAGACAGGGAAAGTTATTCACCGAGCCCGTTGCGGTTTTCGCGTCCTCGCCGTACGAGTTCCGGGACTTGGCTCCGCTCTCCATCTGACCAGCACACGTCTTCTCCATACCACCGTTCGCCATCCCCTCATCGCCATCCATCTTCATCTTATCGTCGTTGCTCACCATCTCCTCCACATCCCGATGCCTCACACCGTGGCATGTCTGCTCCAGACCGATCTTACCCTCACAGATCTAAAAACGCACCTTCAATGCTGAATGGCCACCATCAGCATACACGATCATATTCTTCCCGGTTTCCTATTGAACTGGATGTTGACTCCAACTCTTATTCTTATCCAAATGGCAACCTCGATCCAGATCTCAATGTCATTAATAGGTTCAAGAACCATTCAATTTTACCGATACCCTCTCCCTCACCTAATGTCTTGCAAAAGGACCAGAAATCTCTTGTTGGTGCTGGTTGGGGCACAGACAGCGTACAATGCCTTTTGAACCCCTGTTATAATGTTCCTGGTTTGTGGTTTATGAAGACAGGATGTAATAGTGCTACTATTGCCGAGTGTGAATTTGAAGTTGACAAAGAGATGGCTGTAAAATGGGAGCTCGATAAAAAACATCTGTGGGTTACCTCATGCAACCTGTTATTCGGCACCAAATGCTTACCATACTCAAATTTTGCCAAGCCATTCACCTAAACTTCGTTGGTGGCTTCTGTGTCTGCCAACTGATCTTGTCAAATCTGTATATGGAACTGCAAATCTTTGTGCTGCAACCCCAGAAGATGTTGCAATTGCAATCTCAGATATCAACACTGAGTGGCCCATCCAAGGTACTCTGGTAGTTGAAGTGAACCCACACAAGAGTTGTGGTAAAACATGGTTACCCCGTCATCTTGTGAGTTATATCACAAGGGGTTTATCAGACTAACTAATCATCAATTATAGGTCCAAACACACCCTCCTCTAGACTTGACAGGTTGTATCTGTGAAGGCATGAATGTAGTCCGACTGATTCAGTTAACTGGACTGGGAGACAAAATCTTTGTTCTTCATATCATGCCTTCGACTAAGGGGCCTCTGGATCTTGGCCCAGCTGACTGGGAGATCAGTGACTGGGCTGAACACATGGAGCATGCAACCCTTGGCATAAGGCCTGCAGTGGTGGAGGTCACATAGTAGGATAACTTGATACTTATCAACTTTAAATATCAACTATATAGGATAGTTGGTTTTGCAAACAAGGTCTGCTTTGTAGGTGTCATAGACCTGACTGGGGATGATTGTCACAGACTGGACTTTGGGATTACAGCTCATGTCATTGGCATGCATGTGTGGAATGTGATATGCTGTGAGCAGACAGAGGTTTGGGATTCACAAGCTACACATGGACAGATGAGTGTTGGCTTTCATGACTTTTCCAATAGGTTTGTTATCAGGGAATCCCCCATCCATGAACTACCCTCACTTACCAACAATTTCCTGCAAATGGTGAAATATGTAGAGAATAGCATGGGTATTGCAACCCATATGGGTTATGGGTACAGGTAGGCATGGATATGGGTACAGGTAGGCATGAGTATGGGTACAGGTCATGGATTTGTTACCCATGACCCAAGCATACCTATCACCAAGGGGGCAACAGCTCAAAAAGTAGCAATACTAACTACTCACTACTATCTATATATACCCCAGGATTGTTAGGACATGCATAAAAAGAACTCTTATATTTTATTATATTTTATTTTATTTTAAAGCATGTGGTTACAGGGCACAGAGGGACAGAAAGGCAGATGCATGAACATTTGATGCATGATGACATAATCTGATCACACAGACTATTTTTGGCAATACATGTTTGTGTGCACATTATCTCATTGTTGTCCCCTCTCAAATAGTGTACAATAGGTGTAACATAGTATATAAACTCAACATGATCCTAAGGGACACCCCAGTTGTGTTCTCTTAGGATTCCTATGTGAGCTGCCTTTGTCAACCAACCTTTCTATTTTTAACTTCCCCACCAATCTCCAATCTTGCACATTAACATGCATTACCCCTTGTGCCTTCTTGTAGAGCTCACACATTGTCCCCATCTTAGTGGATAGCTGGTGTTGCCCTAACAGAAGAACACAACTCTCTACCAGTGCACCCTCTACTGTGTTTCACCCATTGCATCATTGTTTCACTCCATCACCCCCCTTACCAATCACCACTTCCTCTTGACACAAGTCAGGAGTAACTTGTATTTACATAATTTAAATTTCTTTGTAATCTGGCACTGGGCACTGCCTTACATTGCAGTAGCCAGTGTTAGAAGGGCAGCACTTGTCTGTAGGACAGCTGCAATCTGACAACCATTCAGACTAGATTTAGTGTACCTTTTTAGTTTACCCAAAATGTTTTTTTGTAGTGTACTTGGAATTTTCTCAGGTTTCTGGTACTGTCAGAAAACATAATTGATCTGAAGTACCTCAGCTGAAGAAAAGGTAGTTCATTGTTGAAATAATAGGATGCTACCAGATCTGCATGAGGCTGCAGATCCTGCCACAAACCCTGATGCAAACCCTGCTGAGATGGTACCCACTCTTGCACAAAAGGTGGATGTGCTTTCCAATCAAGTTGTGTTGCTTGCAAGTTTAGTGGAGTCTCAGATGTGGATTCTCATGGGTTCTGTGAGAGGAAGAGTGGGCAGACTATTTGTCACCTAAGAGGAAGAGGTGGCTGCAGACAGTAAAGTCTGTTTGCCAAAATTTGCCCTGCCCCAAACCTTTGATGGAACAATGAAGAATACCAAATCTTTTATCAGTTCTATTGTACTATATATTAAAGGGTGGGAGCCCAAGTTCTGAACCATGGAATCAAAAATCATGTTTGCACTTTCCTACATGCAGGGAGGCAAGGCACAGTTTTGGAGGAGCAAAGCTATCAATCAAATTGCTGCTGGACATAAGCTGTTTTGGCATTTTACAGAGTTTTTGGAAAAGTTGGAGATGCAGTTCAGAGACCTGGACCCAAAGGTGATAGCAGTAGGGAAGTTGAAGACTATGAGACATGGCACAATGTCTGCAGATGAATTCATTTTACAGTTCAAAGCAGAGGCATTGCAAACGGAATTGGGTGACACTGCATTAATCGAATATCTTAAAGCGGGTTTAAACACCTCATTATTCTGATCCATCTATCGATTACCAGTGATGCCCATGATGTTGGGAGAGTGGTATAATTGGGCCTTCAAATTGGATTGGCAGTACAGGCAGGAGCAGGCAGAATCATGCCTCTTACATCCATTGGGACATACAGGTACCAAGGTTGGAAAAGGTGCAGGTAAACCCTTGGAAACCCATGCACCTAGCACACATTCAGAACCTGTGGGTTTACCCACAGCCATGAATCCTAGCCATGCAAATCACACAGCAGAAGCTATGGATGTTGACCAGGGGAAACATTTCCCAATCAAATGTTATAATTGTAGGAAACTGGGGCACTTGGTAAGGAATTGTCGGAGTCCCCATGTTATCCAAGAGGCAGAAAAAGAGGCAGCAGAGCAGCAGGATTTTTCTGATGAGTCCCAGTGAAGGTTTCTCCACTGGTGACTAGTAACAAATTTGTTATCCTACCTATTGAGGAAACTAAAGACAATGTTCCCCATCCTGTTAATTCATTGATTGTCACTTGCTATGTTCTTTGCTTTGTTTCTAAACTGTGTAGACATCACAATCAACCCCTCACTTCTAAAAATGGAACCCTGTGGAAACCCACCAAATACTTCATTCAATCTGCACACCTTGAGGAGGAGGTTAGGCTTAAGGTCAGACTGAAGCCTGTTGATACTTGTTAAGGGTGATAGCCTATAACCCAGATCACAATCTAATCAATCAACACACGAGGCTTTTGGGTGTTATCTGTTTGATGAACAATGAAGGCTTTCCATGTTTGAGATCAAGCGATGATGTTAGTCACAACTAAGTCAAGTGAGATTTGAGTATAAGTGTTATATTGCCTAGGTCAAGCTTGAGAGCTTTGACCAACTATACCACCATTTATATAAGGTAGACGACTTTCATAATCGACCAACATCACGTGCTAAGTGTGACAGCATCTAAAGAGGCAACTTTTTGAGAATTTAGAGGAAAAGGCTCATTTCACACACAATGAGCTGTTTTCTAGCAAATTCACTTCCAACATTTTGTTGGTATATACTGTAGACACGTGAATATATACATACTTCGAGAAAATGTAGTGATTTCATGCTAAAATAGTAAAAATACGAGAAACCAATTAGGAAAGTCGCGTCAAGCGCGTTGTGCTTCAAAAAACATATTCTACATCGCTGCTACATGTTTGCAACACACCAATGGGACGAAAAAAGAGATCTACAATCAATAGACTGGAAAACTTCAGCAGCACCAGTGGTGGGCATCCCAACAAGAGGCAGAAACTTGACAGCTTGAAAAAAATTTCTGCCAAAGAAAACAAGGAGGTAAGCTGAAAATCTTTATTTATTCTGGAGTATACCTACTGTGGGTCTGTTAGAATGTTCCATTGTTAAACCCATTTCATTGATTTCTCAGACAACTTGGTGATGTCCCAACATAAGTTCGTTGCATCTTTCATTTGATCAGATGGTGATCTAGTAATCAGAGATAGCCGCCAAAGTTTGCGCGTCTTATTTCTCAGCCAGCTTTCACTCAAGCTGCATAAAAATTCAGACATATCTATTAGACAACTATCACAACAAAATGTTGGTCATAGATTTTGCCATTCTCTCCTTACTGTCGCAGAAAAATTGTTCCATAGTTTCACCAATCGAAAACTTCCTAATCTGACCGAGGTTGTCACAGAAAAGTAATGCCACATGACGTTGGTCAATTATGAAAGTCATCTACCTTACTATAGGCTGTGGCTATACAATCCTTGAAACGTACAAGTCAACTATATAGCTTGTCAAGTCATCAAATGTAAGTAATGGTCAAGATGAGTAGGTATGAGTCATATAGCTGTACACGAGCCAAAACGAGTCTTGAGAGATAAATATGGTGGGCCTGGTAAATAGTGATCGAGATAGCAAGAATAGAAAAATTGTAACAATACCCACCAACCTTTGGAAGTGGATGTGCTACTAGATAGTGGTGCTACTGGTTATTCCTTAGTTGTAAACTTGTTGGCAAACATCACTTGACAACATGGAAACTTGTGGACCTTGTGAAGGTGTACAATATTGATGGAACAGAGAATGAGGGAGGAAGCATCATGGAGGAAGTAACTTTAACATTAACACACCAAGGCCATTAGGAAAGGGCAGTGTTTGAAGTATGCAATCTCGGAAAATCTGATGTCATTTTAGGATATCTGTGGCTAAGAAAGCACAACCCTGAGGTGGATTGGAAGAGTAGAAATGTGCGGATGACCTGCTGCCCATGGGAATGCGATGTGTTTATCCAAGCAGACGAAAGGCAGAGGAAACTGAAGAAGGAAAAGGAGAATGTGCAGAAGTATTCAGTGACAATGAAAGAAGTACCAGAAGAAGAGGAAGAGTTGAATGAAATGGGGGGGAGGTGAATTGGAAAATATTTTGATGTATCTGCAGTGGCAGTAGAAAACCTGTGGATTGTGAAAAATCCACAAAAGACTGGATACCCAAGAAGTATCATGAATATCTATCAGTATTTGAAAAGAAGGAGTCCAAGAGAATGCTGTTGCAGAAGCCTTGGGATCATGGGATTGAATTGAAGAAAGAATTTGAGCCAAAGAAGTCCAAAGTCTATCCATTATCACTGCAGGAGCAAACTGAGGTGGACAGTTTTCTAAATGAACAGTTGAAGAAAGGCTATATACAATCTTCAAAGTCACCACAGACCTCACCGATATTCTTTGTGCCAAAGAAGGATTTGAAGAAGCACATGTGCACTGGTTACCATCACTTAAATGAGTAGACGGTCAAGAATGCATATCCGCTACCTTTAATTTCAGAGATCATTGACAAGATAGGGAAGGCAAAAGTATTTACAAAGTTGGATTTGTGTTAGGAATATAATAACATCAGAACAAAAAAAGGAGGTGAATGGAAGGCAGCCTTTGCTACTCAACATGGGTCATTTGAGCCATTGGTTATGTTTTTTGGCATGACCAACAGCCCAGCCACTTCCCAAAATATGATGAATGATGTATTGAAGGTGCATATTGATTGTGGAGTAGTAATAGTATTTATAGATGATATACTTATATTCATGGAGTCAGAGGAAGGACATGATGAAAAAGTGAAAGAAGTGTTGAAGGTGTTGAAGGAGAATGATTTGTTTCTAAAAGCAGAGAAGTGTGAATTTGGAGTATGGGAAGTGGAGTTTCTTGGAATGATCATTGGACCTGATGGAGTGAAAATGGATTCCCGAAAAGTGGATGCAGTAATGTCCTGGCCAGTTCCACAGAAGGTCAAGGAGGTGTAGGCCTTTTTATGTCTTGCAAACTTTTATCGTCACTTTATCAAGAACTTCTCTAAAGTGGCCAGCCCATTACATAATCTTACAAGGAAAGGGACAGTTTGAAGATGGGGGCAGTTGTAGCAAAAAGCCTTTGAGGAGTTGAAGAGGAGATTTACTGAGAAATCTATTCTAGTACCGGTGGATTACACTTGCCCTCTTCATGTGAAATCAGATGCTTCTGATTTTGCTACCAGGGCTGTATTATCCATGTTATGTGAAGATGAAAAATGGCACCCATCTGCATTTTTATCGAAAGGGTTAAATGATGTGGAGAGGAATTATAATGTGCATGATAAGGAGTTGTTGGGCATAATATGAGCACTGGAAGCATGGAGGCATTATTTGGAAGGTGCAACACATCAAGTGGAGATTTGGACAGATCACCAAAATCTGCATTACTTCATGTCTGCCAAGAAGCTTAATCAATGACAGGCACAATGGGCATTATTCCTATCCTGTTTTGACTTCACTTTGGTGCACAAACCTGGAACTCAGATGAAGAAAGCAGATGTGTTATCCTGAAGAGTGGACCATAAAAGGGGAGTGGAAGAAGATAATGAAAATATTGTGTTGCTGAAACCAGAGTACTTCCAAGTTTGTGCAATGCAGCAGGGGCATTTGTTAATAGATGGGGCAGAGAAGGAGACCTTATCAAAAATTAGGTGATGGCATGACTTGGATGAAGAGATGGTAAAAGCAATAAAGACAATGAAAGGAGAAAAGAAAAAAAATATTAGAGGAGATGAATGGGTTGAAGAACAAGGGCTTATATTATTCTGAGGCAAGGTGTATGTACCCAGAGATGTGGAGTTGAGGAAGGAAATTGTTTGGTTACACCACAATACCGTGACTCCCATATCAGGACATCTGGGCGGATGGAAAACTTTGGAGTTGGTGATGAGGAATTATTGGTGGCCAGAAATTTCCAAGTTTGTATTACAGTATGTGAATGGATGTGATACCTGTCAGAGGGGAAAGTCCTATGCAGAAATGCCAGCAGAAAAGTTAATGCCAAATCCAGTATCTACAGCACCCTGGATTGATATATTGACTGACTTCATTATTGGGCTTCCAGAAGCAGAAGGCTTTAATGCCATATTTGTAGTGTGTGACCGCTTTACAAAGCAGGTGCATATTATTCCGACTACCACCAAAACCAGTTCTTTGGGCTTGGCATGCCTGTACCAAGATCATGTGTGGAAACTACATGGATTGCCAAGTTCTATTATTTTGGACCATGGTCCTCAATTTGCTTCAAACTTCATGAAGGAACTTAATAGGGTATTAGGGATTGAAACCAAGTTATCCACAGCATATCATCCTCAGACAGATGGGCAGACAGAGTGGGTGAATCAAGAGTTGGAGCAGTACTTGTAAATGTTTGTGGACTATCACCAAAAGAATTGGCCAGAGTGGTTGGCTATTGCTGAATTCTCATACAACAATAAAATCCAAACCATGACACGGGTATCTCTGTTCTATGCTAATCATGGATATTGTAAGAGTGTCTCTTACATCATCTGTTCTAGTATCACATGTCATCCCAGTATCACATGTTATTCCAGTAGTATATAGTCTAGACCTTGAGAACTTGTACTGTATCTTAGTTCTTCCCTCTGAATATACTAAGTTCCTGACATGTTCCTGTTCTCTTGAGTGTTGGAAGCTCCGGCTTTCTTCCACTTTTTTTTTGTTATGAACTTACTATCAACACTCTAACTCTCTCACACACTCGTTTTCTGAAACCTTGCCAACCCTGGATTTTCTGAAACGGTTGGAGATGGGCGGCTCCAAACTCATCAAACAACCCTACATGGCATTACCAACCCCGCACAATGCTGCCCACTGTCACTGTCCCATGCCACGTCACGGTTGTCAACGCCATCAATGTTGTCAACAACCACAACACAGCTAACTTTCCAGCACGGACACCCTCTACAAAACACTGGAAATAGTTCCCATGTCACAAAAGGATGCTGTATACACCCTGTACACCCCCTGTCTGACGCCCGCTCTCTCCACCACCACTTCGTGCCTGGCCTTAGACGCCACCAGCACCTCACGAATAGAGCATTCGCTTCTAAGCCTCCACAGCCCCCTCTCTCAAGCCAACACCGTTACACGAGTTCGGACAGACGTGTTCCTCTGGCTCATGTTCGTATCCTCGATTTCGGGGACTCATTGACTCATTGACTTGTCGATTCATCTCGTTTAAAGGGCCTGTTACTCTGCCCAGTCCACCGGCGCAGCCCCATCAGACATGTCATCACCTGTCTCATCTCGACCCTGCCCATCTTGCTTGCCTCGTTCAGCACTATGTGCATCGTGCGATGGCATTGACTTCTCTTCCCTTTACACCCAGTCTCTTTGCCTGCCTGTATCTTGTTGGTGGCCGCTTGTGACTCGTTTTCGCTGCCGTCAACCCTCATCTCCCCCTGCTTCTCTTGTTTCCTGTCCCCTCGACCGTTTGCCATCCACATTGTTACCGTTCCATTGCTGTCACCCCACCAATGTCAGCACTGATGATGCATGCGCAGCCCCCATCCTCCCCTTCATCACCGCGAGCACACTTGACTACAACCTCTTCCCAGCTCCAAGGCAACCACGAGGACCTCAAACACCATAGGAATGGCTTTAAACAACTCAACAACAGTCTATGGCACAGCAAACGACATTACGTGCATGTGTGTCTATCAGAACCCATCATCCAACAACGACTTCTATTCCCCCACACACTGCTACACCCCCTGGCCTGCCCCATCATCGGCACTTGCTGACACTGCCACGCTAGCAAAGCCACCATCTTCCAAAATGGATATGCAAGCTAACAACATACAGAAACGGCCTATGTCACTGCACCATTTGCTCGAACTGCCACAGCCACCCCACCAGCCTCATCCATACAACCTCCCCATGCCCCAACTTCCCCTGGTCCA
>QFEU01021560.1:0-15026 GCA_003316345.1 Tricholoma terreum
AGATAAAATCTTATCTATTGATGGCGGAGTGTCAATCATTGATCAAATCTGTCTAGTCATACCCCCGCCGATTTCCAGATGCACTTGACGTCGACTTTGGGCCGTCAAGTCGGCTTTCATACGGCTGGCGCTTTCAAGTTCACACCCTTCAAGTTAGCTCTTTCAATCATTATCGGACTTGATCTGACATGTCAAGCGTCGTCCTTATAACTGGAGCCTCTGGCTGGCTAGGGGGCCTTGTAAGCTCTCGAGCTCTATGGCACAGCACCTCTCCCAAATGCCGTCTTTATCATATTCTCTAGCTCTCACATGCCCTGAGAGATGATCCTAAGACGTCCAATCATATCCAGCTTGTCCTCGCTGACATTGTGGAGCCCAAAGGACCTCAAGGTGTGGACGCGATCACAATCCAGGCAGACTTGACAGACGATGCCCAAATCGACGCACTCTTCAAGACCCCTTTCGGCATTCCCGATACGATCTATTGCCTGCATGGAATCATGTTCAGAGGTTCAGAAGACAATTTTGATTTAGGTATGAAGGTAGACAATGCTTCGTATCGACTGCTGTAGGCGATGGCATTTATCGTGTCGATCCTCAGGTCAACCTGGACTCTGTCCGTGCCCTCCTCCAAGCGACACGTAGAAACAGCCAGAACTTGAAGATACCTATCAAATTCATCTTTGCATCTTCGCTTGCGGTCTATGGTGGACCCCTTGTGGGTGACATCTCATATGTTTGCTATATCTTCCTCTCACTAAGCACGCCCAGCCTGACCTAATTACACCTTCTACAATTGCGACACCTGAAGGTGCCTATGGCATGGCCAAGCTCAGTTCGGAGCTCCTTGTGAATGAGTTTACCCGCAGAGGTTTTGTTGACGGCCGAGTCCTTCGGCTTCCCACTATCATCGTGCGGTCTGGTGTTGCCTCCGCAGCTACTTCCGCCTTCCTCTCTGGTTAGTTCGCGTCCTGCCAGTTCCCGCCGATTCTAAAAGCTTTGCTTGTGGTAACCTAGGGATCATCCGGGAACCTCTCAAGGGTGTAGAATCACTTTGCCCGATTGGAGACTCTCTTGACTCCCCTGAGCTGGACCTGTCGTGTTGGGTAGCCAGCCCCGAGACGACCATCAAGAATTTCATCATTGCTAATCACATCGCCGCTTCTAAGTTTTTGCGGCACACACGCGTGGTCTGCCTTCCGGGCTTCACAACCACGGTGAGGGAACAGCTGCATGCACTGGAAAAGGTCGCGGGAACGGAAGCACTCGAGCTGGTGAAGTTCAAGGACGACCCCGTGAACCGTCGTATCGTCTCATCGTGGCCCGCACGCTTTGACAACAGTTACGCTCTTAGTCTTGGATTTATTGTGGATGAGGGTGGCATGGTGCCTGTTATACGCCAGTTCCAGAATGATATTGCCGCCGGCATCGCTTAGACAGGATTGACTGTTAGTACAAGCTCCTCAAGGTCTGAGACCATGTAGTTACCGCCCACGGAAACGCCCCAATCAGACATCACTCATGACGCTGGAAGAACCGAGGTATGTGAGTACTGTCTGCGCTATGTACCATGATATTTTGCTCCACTTGTGCAACCCGAAGCGCTTGACATGCAATAATTTATACCACGCATCGCTTGGTAACATCGTATGCTGGTAACCACTTGTCAAGGAATATATGATGTGCCGGTCACAGGATATCCTTGGAGCTCCGCTGCCATCCGCATGACCTCCTCCCGTCCAGCTATTATGTGATCAGCAATTACTCTGGCTCACTCCGAACTCGTGTAAACGCACAATTTTCCATGCATATAGGGCCCTGATGGAGTGTCAGACATGAACAATGCATCACGGAAGAGAACACCGACCATTTCTTCTAAACGATATCCGTTGCTCTTCAAACTGGCCGACCACATTATCGAAACAGAAGATGCCAAAGAACAGGTATCACGCACCAAAGACTGGGCATTTCCGTGTAGAATCCAGTCCAGATTGCAAGACGATTCCATGCGTAACCGAGGCCAGTTGACTGTGGTTTATACCATGGTCGTGATTGCCATCTGTAGCACAAACATTGAATACATATAAATTTGTGAGAAAACATGAGTACAACTTCAATGGATAAAGTCGCGGGCAAGATCCATCAGCTGGGACCTTTGGTTCTTCCATATCGATCACGGCTCCATGATATATCCGAGGCAGGCATAACCAGTAGTGGATGAAAGACACTAGGTTTATCAAACTTCCCATGATCAGATGCATGAACCACGGTTGAGCCGGTTGCCTGAAAGTTAACGATCGATCAGCGAATCAGGTACTGCACACAGGAAAGAGAGGTCAATAACATCATCGAGATCCTGACAGGTTCCTCCAGGATACACAGAGCGAGTTTCCTGGCAAAAGTCCTAAAACTAAAGAATGCCGGAACAATGTGAAGCAATTCGTCCATCGTCAGACTCGCGATGTCATGATTCGTCTGGGCGGGGAGCATGTGTTTTTTCTCGTAGAACTATTGAAGGTTATTGGATTTCGTAGTTTCGAAATACGAGGAGTGCGTACATCACGCCATGATTTCGTTTCCTCCAGTGATGAAGGTATATCTTGGATACCCATCCTTCTGCCTATCTCAGCCCAGTAGAGATAGTAGGACTGAATGCCGACTTAAGCAAATCCATGGTGACGTGTCATATTCTCACTCACATATTGTTCCAGAGGAGATAGTGGCCGCCAACCGTATAGTTCTGCCCATCTCTGGCGATGGCCAGGTCTTCAGCCAATGAAGAAGTAAATGGAACGGGCGAAGGCGTACCGGGGGTTCGAGAATAAACAGGGTAAGGGTATATAGAAAGTCATCGTTCGCCTGCGCATCCGTCAGTCAAGGTATTCATAACTCCACGTGGTTCCTACAATTTTATGCTGCGAGTGCAGCCAGTTTACCCTGGACAACGCTACCATAGCCCGAGGATCCGGCCTGAGTTTGGAGGATGGCTCTTTAGATAGAGGCTCAAAGAAACCTGACATAGGACATGCGACAATTGTGGCTGAAGACAGGATGCTATGTGCACTGGACAGACATGGATCGAAATTTCCAACGCACATAACATGATTTCAGTCTAAAGTAAGCCATGAGACAGATAGGGTTGATAAAAGACAAGGCATACATCAGCGTATCGTTTGGGAACTCGCTCCTTCGACGCCAACTCCTTCGTCTCTGTGAGTAACTTGGAGATAGAGGGCTTCGAGTCCGTGTCAGATTCCAGCGAGGTAGACAATACAAGTAGCGCACTATTGCATAGGTTTTAAATAACGCGAATGCCAGCGCATAGTTCATGAGCAGGGGCATATCCCAAAACGAGCTCAAGTGCATCACTTGCTGGGCTGCTTCGGGTGTAAGCGTTTCCGTCGTGTATCGAGGCTCGAATTTCGTATGAATTGCATTGTACCGCCGCCAGCGCAGAGCTCTTACGAGACACAGATACGCAAATCCAAGGGTACAGACCACCGTGGGGGTAACAGACATCGAGTTGGAATATAGGAGGATAGGCACAAGCGTGGCTATGCATCATGTCAATTTAAAACCTTGGCAATATTACAATTTACATACGTCACGGCGCTAGATATAGGAGATGCCTGTAAGTCTAAGAATATCCATGAACGATTGAGTAGCGTTGAGTACCCTTTCAATTAGCAACATCGCGGCTTTTAACCCCCAATAACCCAGATTTCTGAGTAACAACCAATCAGGCTACTAGTGCTGGTGCTCGGACATCGACACGTGAGTATTCCAGCTACCGAACAAAGAGCCGCTTCGATCGAAGGGGCCGTGCCGCACCCACACGCCCAGTCTCTGCTTGATACATTCTATACGCTTCGCGAAGATGGTCCGGAGAAAGAGGACCAAGGTCTCCACGACGTGTCTGTACTGCACGAGCTAACCAACAGGGTCAGGGTCTGATGCAAATAAACAAATAAATATGGGCCAACCTTTTTCAACGATTTCTCCGACAAACACCTTTCCGAAACCTGCGACGATCTGGGCTACAGGCTGTGAGACTTGCTGCCCCAGAGTTTGTTGGATAACCTAGAGAATCGCAGACCCTTGAGAGTCGTATTTGATGTATAAAGTACGGCGGGTCAAACCACCCATGATACAAAGATATAGAAATGGTATAGATATATGTGTAGCTTCTGGAGACATACCTTCCTTACGGCTTGTTTAGGCAGTGCATGCCGTCGATAGGCCTCAAAACGATCATATTGAGCAGGACTGAAGTTATCCATCAAGACCCTGCAAAGGAAAGAAAAGTCAACAGAGGAACAGACTCCATCCCAACAAGCCGAGGAAAGAGTGGAATGCAAAGTGTGAACCCACTTTAGATTATCCTTCGACTGACTTTGCCACGACAACTGTGCCGAATAATCGTCATCCGCCATTGCGGGTAAAAGTTCGTCCTCGCCTTCCCCATCATCATCCACCCCTATCGGTCGAAATGGAGGCCGAGGAAGAGGGACTGGGTTGGCAATAGGGAGTACAGGAGGAAGATTTGTGCTGGCAAAGCTGATAAGTCCCGTCGTATCTAGCGTAGGTATTGTAGAAGGCATGGAATATCCCGTGGTACTGTTACTGGCCGGGAGTGCAGGTGTAGATTGTTGACCAGGAAAGGAAACCGCATGCGGTTGCGGTTGCTGTGTTTGAGGCTGAAGGGCAGACTGTGGTTGATATTGCTGCTCCGCATTCGATAACACTATCGCGTTCGCGGCCGTATTTCCCTGTGGTGTGCTTCCAGATCCGTCTACACCACTCGTAGCGGTGGAGTTGTTTGCTTGGGTAGAACTGCCGCTAGGCAGTGCCCAGTGGACATGTGAGTACTGCTGATTAGTGAAAGACGGAGTGGGAGTCCCGCCTGCGGTACTTTGAGGTATTCTCGGAGAGCCAGAACCTACTGGGGTCCCACCACGAGGTTTGCGTCCACGTTTTGCGCCAGTTCCAGATAACCCGCCTCTCGCACGACCGCGGCTGGTTCCAATCGCGCCATTGATTGACATTTCTGGAGTCGGAGCATGCGTGGCGCTGGGGTTTGGAGAAAGGGCGTTGTAAGACGTGTAGGGAGACGACATGATAACTTGAAAGTTGAAACAGTTCTTGTGGCTGTGCTTCAAATAGGAATGACATCGTACTTATGCTCGTTCAGTCACTTGTGTAGGTTCTTGCTACAACAATGCAACGACAATGAAAAATGGCGGCTCTCAACGATTGCAACTGTCATCCAAGAATCACACTTGTGTCACTTTGCTAGCGCAGGACTATCGACATGCATCATATCATCGAGCATTCACTCCCACACCTTGCCCGGAAAGCTGCGTCGTTCGCGACCTCTGTAACAGGAATCTCCTCTTGTCAACTTAACTGCGCCTGCGCCGGCATTCTCTGAAAGGTTCTACGAGGAAGCAAAATCGACGAACATTCGCCCAGAGAAAATAATAGTATGGGTTGATTTCCATGGTGCCTACTAGTAGGATGGTAGCGGAACCGTCTCTCTGGTATAGCACCCAGGCTAGCTTGGCTTGCCCTGGTGTGGCATTGTGACTTACGATGTCCTTTACCTGAGATGCGACACCCAGGATATTTATACCCTTCGAACATCTGGCGCAATACATTGGATCAATGGGAGATGCAAGGTGCATACTTGGCGACCATTTGATCGACGGACGTCTATTGGATTTCAAGTTTGGATTCATGACACGATGACGACGAGACGATTGGTCACTTACATAACGACCGGTTATCTGTCTGCGGGCGAGCGCGACTAGGCGGCGATCGCTACACCCAGCTCTCGTGCTATCTATAACAGCACCAAACTCTGATCGAATACTTCGAGGACAAGGGGCGACGCTTCTATCTGTATTTCAGAATGAGCCTACTGTAATCTGGAGAAAACAGATTGATGAGCATGGCAGCAAAAGGAATTTGGAGCGGCTTACATCGGGGTTTGTGTATCAACTCTTTATATACAGATGAAACTGTAGGCTCTCACCTACGCACATAATACAGACCGATCACGCCAACGACTTGAAGCTCCCCGCGTGAACGATCTAAGTTGATGATAACTTTCACATATTCCTCATCGCCATCAACACCGAATCCAGTTGCGGGAATGAAGGTAAGCACAAACCTCGGAGCTCAGGAGGGCTTATCCCCCTTCCCTCTGCATTTGAGCCTGACGAACCAATATTTGAACCAGTATCATGTCAGTTACAAGACTGGCATATCATTTTCCGATGAGCTGCAGTGGCAACGCTTCACACTAATTAGACCTACACGATGAAATTGATACATTTTGCTGCGCTACACTAGTCGGAGACACCGATATGTAACCATGTTACAACCTGTCGTTCTAATCTTACAATCACGGACATCCAGTCATGCGCGGCGTGCAACTGATAGGGCTAAACTTCTGACCGAGAGGTCATCAATGATTCTGTCATCAGACAACTCACTCATGAGTGTGATGGCGGGTAATAATTCGATAAGTACCAGGGTAACAAAGCATTATTACTATTAGGGCACGTTGAGGGTACAGAAAGGAATGAAGATATATATCAATGTCCGTTCCCGTTCATCGTAGGAACTGATGTCGAACCAGCGGGCAACACAGAAGGATGCGGGGGAATCATACTAGGTGGAGACGATATGGGTTCTATCAGAGGCTCGGCCTGCATCCTGGAATACAACACAGGTCATCAGCCTTCGTAGTTGACGGGTGCATAATTCTTGATCAATCTTACCCAAACATGCCTCTCAGGAAATCATCCAACATTTCCTCCTTCCCCTCCTTCTGTTTCTTCAGCTCTCCCCTGGCAACCCGCAACTCCTCCAGTAACGACTCGTGCTGTTCGAGAGCATATTTATGTTTCGCCTTCATAAGGAGGTACATCGCCATCGATGGCGAGCGCCCGAGAACTAAATTTGTAGCAGGCACATAATGCGGCAGAAGGTGCGCTGGCAGCGTATCTGAAGTCGAGGATGTGTACCCTTCATCATCATCGGGCCGATTCGGGTGAGGCGACCCAGGCAGGCGCGGGTACGAGGCCGAGAGAGGGCTTACAGAACGGTAGCCATTGGCAGCGGCATTGCGGGAGTGGTCGTCTTCATCGTAACCGGATCTGTGCGCAAAACCACTGGACAAATCGGGATATGGGTTCTGTTCGACTTTAAATGTGCTGAAGGCGCCACCGCCAGCGGTTGGCACTGGTGGAGGTGAGAGGACGCGTGCGGTTGGATGGAGAGCAACGGGCTGATCGTCGAGTGGTCGCTTTCGTTTTTTGGATCCACCGCGGCCGGGAGCAGGTGGAGAGATCTTGTGTTGCTGCCGCATGTGCTTAGCGAGCGCGTCAGAACGCGTGAATGACTTATCGCATTCTATTTGAGACCTTTAGCGCCCCCCTAGAGGATTGGGAAGAATGGCGGAGCCGTACCTGGACGCGAACATGTAAACGGCTTCTCTCCTGTATGCGACCGTATGTGGGATATCAGAGCAAAACGTGATGTTTGGGCGAGACCTCGTCGAGGACATGTTGCCCATTCACAAGTATAATTTGACTTGTGAACACCAATATGATCTGAAAACATGACAATGTTGAGTTTAGCAAGGATTCCGCGCAAGAAGTGACAGACAATCAGAAAAGAATCAAATAAGTAATGTAAACTCTACGGCGAGTTGATGAGAAGACGAGCTGTATCTGTTCATGACAAGCGGTGACCTCCCAGAAGAACTGACATCCAGAACCCCAGCCAAGAGGTTGACATCTTCTTACACGCAAAGAGAAACTCACCGTTGTGAATATGATCTATCAGAGTACGCAAGTGTGTATACACCACACCGCAGTTATCCCACACACAAGTGACACTATCGTCATCCACCGTGCCTCCATTCGAGATTTCCGCAGGAAGAGGTGCCGAAAGAGAGCCATGCCGCGAGACTGAAGGACAAAGTGCACTCGGAATCGAGGCATTGTCCTCGTCTGAGGAATCAGACAACAATGCCGATGCCGGTGACATTGGCGAAGGAGACCGAGTGCCCATATGGTGACGGCGATGGCACCGAACCAAATCCCCTTTTTTGAGGTTCAGAGGTTCTGATATAGTCGTGTAAAGGAGCTTGAGGCCGACGTCAAGGAGAGAGAACAGAGAGAGGAGGCTGTGGCGCCAGGGGTCATGACAGCGCCAAATGGTTCACCAAATTTCGTAGGTGGTTGTTTGGCCATGTTGCTCAGCAGCATTTGCCTGTTGAACTTGCATCTAACGACGACTCGACGAGATGGGCTCAGGCTCTAGTATTATTGCCAATCACTGCGATGAGAAGGTCAATAGAGTTGTGCATATCTGGCTGTTGGCCTTCTTGAGAAATCTGCGAACTGGCATAAACTTCGACACATCCATCAACTTATTCGGCGTCCAGTTGCGTGCGCAGGGATGTCTGGGCCTTGACGCTGTCATCACAGAATCAAGGTCGAATTGCGATCAAGTTGTCACAATCTCTCAGTACATGGCTGCCAGATACTATGATCAGATAAGCATTAAATTCGGAATACGACTGAAAGATACTTACACATGGTGTTAAGATAAAACTTGGAAGAAATGAACTGGAGTCCAAAAACTAAATCCCACCTAAGGCCTTGAGGTCTACACCCTTTCTTGCCATTCACCACGCTACAAATTATCAACATACAGGTCACCTGCAGGTTTATCGTGAATATGATGCAATAATTCTACTTAGCGGTTCCACCATCTATTGATGGATGGTGTGTGAGAGTCTACTCGCCGCAATCTTGGCCCTTAGGAAACCTGCGGATTCGCTTTGATTCAAGGTGACTTACTTGGTGCACAAGTCCGGGCTTTATCTTCGGCTGACATCTTCTTCATACAGTCTCGGGACTTTCATATCCCCTGTACCTACGTACGGCCAGGTCAAGGAGACAGGGCGGCCTGCCACATTCCAAACTGTACTACATGTGTCCATCCCTATGTGATCATATAGTGGGGTTAACGTGTCTCGGTCAGAATGATACACCCGTTCACTCCGTCTGACATACGGCGTATGGATACTTTGAAAACGTCCACATATTCCTCATTGGAACTCTGTCGGAATTCCTCCCACGCCTACTTACCTCCAGCTTGCCTAAACGGTCTTCCTCCACAGGTACGCTTCCTGGACAGGCCTATGTACGAAGATGGTCAGCGAGAATGAACTTGCTATAAGCTCTGCGCCGCGCTTGTCCCACCTGTCCTGTATATGTTGCCAGTGAACGGTGCGGATGTCAGTACTATTGATGCCGGTGATGGCTATGTCATACAATGTCACGTCAGACATATTCGTATCTTCAGTCTGTTCTCCAATTTCCCAATGCTGACGAAAATATGTACGAGTGCCAACTGCAGGGTGCTGATGCCGCTTGATCTGCTGCTGCAGACATATCACCCCTCATCGATATCATCAAGGTGCTCTTCGCATTTATTTGAAATCCCTTGGCATGCACGCACCGTCTTACCACTTACCATCAGGAGGCACGAAAAACATGCACATCTAGAGCGGCTATAATGCTGTCGATATGATTCTTCACAGCGCTGTGCCAGGGCCCTCGTCGGACCCATTGGCCTTTTCTGTATTCCGTATTCCTCCGCTTTCCTCTGCCAAACCCTCTCGAATACTGATGATTTACTCTGGACACACAAACTAGGCTGTCAAACGAAGTCACAGTTCTCTCCTTTGATTGCCCACTGTTATTCCCGGCACTTAATGACTAGCGAAGAGGAACGACAGATCCCCATAAGTTTGACATACCGTTTGCTTCTTGTTAATCTAGGACATTTAGGCCTGCGGCTTCCATGACAGAATGCTGGCCCTTGCCAAACCTGGTAGCCCAAGCTTTGTGCTTAGTCTCCTGTGAACTATAAAAGCTTCGCCGAAACACAGGTGAGGGTCCCTAACCAAGAGCCCCATACAACCACAGTCACCTCGATTTAAATACTTCCTCCACATTTCACACAATGGTTGAAACCGTCCAGCTTGCCATTGGTTTCAAAGGCACCGTTACAGCCGTGCGTTCTTGTATCTCACCCTGTATCACTTTCCCTGACTAAAGGCTATCGTTACCAGCTTTCAAACTCAAGCGCTTACCAACGCGTCCAATTTAACGTCCAGAATGCCCAGGGTCGCGTTATCGCGTCATCCACGTTCGCCGGCACTGGTATCAAGACCTCGCTGAAACGGGAAGAGAATGGATTAGAAGCGTTCTCCTTTGGCCCTTTCGTGGACCATATGACCATCAATGTTACCCTCACACATAGCAACAGTAAGGACGGAGTCTACGTCGCATCCAAGTCTGTGGATCCAATCACCGTCAGTATTATGCCCCATATGCTGGTAGTGTTGCACTTTCTAATCTCGATGTGCCACACTAGGTCACGAAGCAGCCCGACCCAGAGAATCCTCAGACTTTCATTGTCTCGACCGTCAGTCATGATTTTCTGTTTTTCACACTCTTTACCGACTTTCCGATAACAATCAGATCCTTTCCGAGGATTTTACTGACAATGACTTCAATGACTGCATTGTCAGCGTCTTCCAGTTCAAGTAGTTGTCAGGGAATTGGTAGAACAGCTCGGAAGGGCAGCCAACTGAACTCGGATACAAACGAAAGAATTCCCGTAACTGATACAATTGTACTTTGTTTGAACCATATATCATCTGCGGGAGATTTATCAAGCAGTAGTCACCTCATGTAAGGTCTTGGCATGGAGCCCGGTATTATTTTCGGACACTAACCGCTGAAATAAACGTGGAGGCAGTCTAGCGGAAGAGGGCGACGGGACAAATGCTATCATTGACGAGAAAGGAAGCGAAACCGACAAATCGTCATTAGCACCTCTAGTCCGACCATAGTCAGATTCGTTTATTTCGGACCCTCATCACGGGCTACTGCTGTAAGTACTGTTGTCAGAAAGTACGACATTCGTTCTGAATTGGATAGTTCCACACTCCAATCCACTGGAGTATGATAAGGAGAGCGGACCGCGATTAAATGCCTGTTCGCGAAAATACTAAAGACTGAGAACGGGAGTCCCAGTGTATTCAGAACACCTAATACCAAAAATTTTCAGCGAAAGGCGAGGTAAGAAGAAAATTACCATGACACCCTTGTTTGAGTTGCCAGAGCACCATATTGACGAGGTACATCGAAAATGTCCTAGGCCATCGATCATAACTACTCCTTCTGAACCGGATGGCTGGATAGTTTCCTGCAAGCTCCGACCCAGGGATTGAACTGTAATACGTAGAACGGACCGCGATCAAAAGCCTGTTCGCGACTCGGAATATACATTGCATGGGAGTATGGGAGTCCCTGTCATGATGTATTGAGAAGCATCTTTGTAACACCATAATTATGAGCGAGGGGCCTAGAAGTGTGGGTCATAGGCTGATGGTCACAGAAAACTGAACATCGACTCGGATCTTGCCATCATGGTGATGAAGCACATAGTAAATCATCAATTGATAAACCACAGCCTTCCTGGCATCATGTTGAGTACCCACTGCCTCATTCATAGGAGAGCGTGTTATCTGTGTTATCACATTTAACACCGATCTCGGGGCTAGAAAGTTTCGACGAAGTGCCATTAAAAGCTACCGCCATGTTCATGTTGGGAAAGTCTGATCGGCGTAAATGTGATATGCAAACCCTTGGGAATGTGCTGTATGTATACGGAGTAAGGAATCCAAGGATAAGTTTGGGTTTAAAGCTATCACTGGGGCCTTTTCAAAATCATCATGGAGAGGGGCAGACCTAACGAGTGCTGAAGCGCTGAAGGGTCAGCGTCACGGAGAACGTGCGGCAAGATCATGGAAATTGAAAGACCTGCACCAACTTGCAATTGGCACAACACGTGTGGAAGTTGTAGTTAGTGACGCGCAGAATTCTTGCTTACGGCGAGTGCTGGAGTTTTGATCGAAATCTGATCCACCGTGGTGAGAGATTTACTTCCTTGTTCATCAGAAGGTCAGCTCCGCCAAGGAACGGGGCCACAAACGATAAACGG
This sequence comes from Tricholoma terreum, assembly GCA_003316345.1. Taxonomy (NCBI): domain Eukaryota; kingdom Fungi; phylum Basidiomycota; class Agaricomycetes; order Agaricales; family Tricholomataceae; genus Tricholoma; species Tricholoma terreum. Next base: position 12,097 of record QFEU01021560.1, read on the forward strand.
TGATTCAATTTTCGTGCCCGATGGGGGATGTGATGTCACTATACCCATTCACCTTATAGGCTCCTCGGACAGATCGTTGAACCAAAAGCTCCGAAGTTCAACATGAGATCTGGACCGTTACAGATATCGCAACACCAAGAGTCGAGCCCCTCAATAACCTCTTAATGGCTTAGATCAACATTAACTTCGGGTATCTTATCATTCGAATGTGTACCGTAGGGGCATTTTGTAAGTAGGCTACGGATATATGTCGACGTCGCATGGGACCGATACAAAGGAGCGTTACAATAACTGCAGAAAGAACATATAAACACAAGGTCCATGGAGGGATAGGCTTCGCTGAAGGATGGATTAATTCGAATCGAGTAGCTGTCATCACCGAATGTAACCTGACGTCGATTGGTAGCTTGGTGGAGGAGGAGAAAGCGCTCTCGGCGGCGCGGACACAGGGCTGTTAGTCAATGTGGTGGTATATGTAGCGTTCGATGGCTCTTGCGCATGCTCATATGGTGAGGAAAGACGGGATGTAAAATTTGATGAATGCGTGGATATCGGTAGCGGTCCTGGTGAATGGTCCCGACTTGAATCCTCGAAAGGATTCACAAGGGGTTGTAGAGGATTCAGAGGTGAGTAGCCTCCCCCGCCTTGCTGCACCAGTTCAGTGCTCGCAGCAAGTGGAGATGCATAGGAATGATCTGCACGTGCAACATGGGTTGCGTTCATATCCCAGGAAACTTCGTCTGTACTTTGCCTGGCGGGAGGCGAAATGCCTCTATAGTTGTGTCCAGACTCTTCGTCTCGTGGATATCGTGTGCCACTTGCGTCGTATGGGTCGGCGTGGAAAACCGGCATTCGAGCGGGCGCTTGTGGGCGGGGAGCGTAGATGTTACCAGGCTCCGGTGGATACCCAGTCTGCTTGAAGGGGTACGGCCCACCGGATTGTGCCGTCAGCGGTATCGAGTCAGAGTCGAGTGGACCCAGAGTGGCAGTACTGCTCGACTCGATGGAAGGATTGTACGAAGGACGAGCTCCAGCTTCGAGTTTGGCTTGGCTATGAACAGTATCCTGGATGAGCGGATTGGATTCAGAGATACAGAGATATAATCACCGTGCTTTCCGCCTCTCGTAAATAACATGTGGCTTGACTTTGTCCATCAGACGGAAGATGTACCACATAGCGATGAATGTGATGATGATCGTGACGGCCAATACCACGTCGCTGATGATCCGACTCTGCGTAGTTTGCGCGCCGGTGCTTGATTGTTCGAGAATCACACCGAGGTATACCGTGATAAATTGCTTTGGCAGGGAGAGGATGGCGGCAAGGCAGAACACGATGATGCCCATTCCACAAGTTGAAAACACAGCGGTAGTGACTGACTCTTGTTTCAGTGAATGATTAGGATTTGCATAGGAAGGCGAACCATACAGTGACCAGGTATTGCGCTCAAGCGGGCAATGAGAGCAATTTTGAAGCCGCCTTCTCGGACCACCCTCGCTAAACAGGCATAACTGATCTTGCTTTTTTCGAGTTTCTCGCCACGTGCTCGACAGCAATATTTAAAGGCACTATGGGGACTTATGAAATCTACTGAAAGGGGGACAGCGATTGTCGACACTCACTAGAAATTCCCAACTTCTCCAAGGAAGGTGCCAGCACATACAATGGCGAAGCCGACCCACAAACCCCAAACGAGGCCACAAAGGATCGCGACAATTTCATGACCAAATAGCTTGATAATAATATTGGAGTAAGAAAACACATATGCAACGTAGGGAGGCACCAGTTACCGGAGGAAATGAGATGACAAACAAGACAGCTATTGGAACTAGCCAACCGACCTTCAAACTGGAAAGCACTGTGTCAGTATACTCGATAGTCCGTCGCATGGTGCGGGTGTTACTGGACCACTCACTCATGCAGCCATCTCGTCGCTGGAGTCAACCAGTTTACAATTTGTGCATGGTATATTGTCATAAGACCCGTAAGGACGAGAATTATCACGAGAGCGACATAATACCCTGAAATATGTCATTCAGAAGACGGATACTCAGTTGGGAAAGGACTGGTACGAACATAACCATTCTCTGCGAAACCAAAACCTCCAGTTCGTCATGCTCTTCCAATCCAACACGCCCGACTTCATTGCCCTATCTTCGCTTGGAGTCGGGCTCGGCGTCCGCCCCATAACACGACTTTGGTCCTTGGCATTATTATATGGAGATGTAGGGTCGTGTGTTGTCGAGTTGGGCGGGTATGGGAATGCAGCCATGGAAGGAGCGGCAGGATAAATCGACCTGCGGATTTAGCTGTGAAAAACGCTCATAAATCCCAAGAAGAGTTTTAGGTTTGGCTGCCACGAAGGCTTGCAATTGAGAATATTGCTGTGGAGAATCGTCCGTTACCTTGGTGTTTCATTCAAGTTCCCACCCTTTCCAAGCGATATTTCTACTTACATCGTGTTCATGCAAGGTTGGTAAACGGTATCCTATCTCAGGCTATGGATTGACCATTCCTTAATTTCCTTTGTACATCGACGCTTGCTCGTGCACGGCTATGGATGCTTATCTTGACCCCGCATTTCCATAGTTACACGCGCCACAGTAAAAATACCTAGCTGTTTGGTGAAGCCTATGGGCTGCTCCTAACAAAGATTATTTTCAACCGGAGACAACCACCGAGACATCTTCGGGTTCCTCCAGGGGGTGCTGTTCATATACTATTCCAGAGTTTGAAACTCTTTGACTATTTTTTGATTTCCACTCTCCTTGACTCCCCTCCTCCCTGAGATTTCTAGCACAAGGTTTCCATACTAGCTAAAAATCTGTCTACTCAAAATTTGGACAAATGCTGAGGAAGAGGAATCGGAGAGACGCCGAGGTGTGATTTCACGGTGACCTCAAGATCTCACGTCGCGTCACGTTCAAAT